>SNQJ01S0084476.1:17883-52471 GCA_010110895.2 Picea sitchensis | reverse complement strand
ATTTCGTCAAACACTTTGCTGATCTACCTTTTAGATGTGTTTATATGTGTGTATGCATAAAATAACAGAAAGAGATAACCATGGAACATACCTCAACCATATGCTATAAGATAGACAAGCCAAAACATCTCAATTCTTCTTTATTCATAAAATAGAGAAACCTGCGACAATGAAGATGCCGATCTGGAATGCTCAACAGATGGCCAAGGAGATAGACAATAGATAAGAGCGGCTACAAAATGCTCCCTCTAATACAAAATATGCCTCCAAAGGATGAATAAGAAATGAAGATCAATACAAGCAGATCTGAATGCCAAAATCTCCAGCTGAAGAATGCCACGCTCCAATAGAAGGTTGAAACCCTCAATAACTTGGCCCTGCTGCCAAAAGTGTCCAATCACCCTAATAAATATGCCGAATAATAGATCAGGTGATGGTAAGAACAACCAAGGTGACCGAATCTCTAAGATCCCTCTCAATCTCTGTAGATCTGAAATTCCCCACTGAATGGTGCACCCCACTGGATGACTGAAACCCTAGATAATTCGGCCCTGCTGAAGGAGGCCTCCAAATTCTCTGAAAATCTCCAGAAATATAGATCGGGACACTACAAGTCACTAGGTAAAGTCTCAGGGTCAGATATGAAGTGCAACCCCTCCAAACGGACTAGATCTGGATCTCAAAAATGTCCTCCTTCTCTTCAATTCGCCCCACTGCTCAAGAAATAATTTGAGCCATAAAACTGTCTCAGAAAGCACAAGATCTGATGTCCAAGGATCTACAATGAAAACCCAAGTGATAGAATCCTCAACTGCCCTGCCAATCTCCTACAATGAATCTCTCTCCAAAGATGGTGCCCCCCTCTTGCTAGAATCCCTCAACTGGTGCGCCCTCTCTCTATTTGCACATGAAACTGATGTAGAATCCTCCTGCAACTGAGTAGATTTGGAACTAGAATGGTGTGCGAGAGTATTGCATCTCCGAGACCAAGCTTGGGACAAGATAGGTGGAATCTTTCACTACTGAATCATCCTCTAGGGTTTGTTATGTCAAAACCCTCAAAACCCCCCAATATTGGGCTCACTAGCTAGAAGCCAGAAATCAAAATAAGATCATACATGACTCAATGAGAAGAGGCCCTTGCCTTTACTTTATACTTTTTGGCTCACCTTGTCCCTCCAAAGTGACTTTCATTTTATTAATATTTAATTAATTAATTAAATCACATTAATTAATTAATTAACCTTTTTACCTCTGAAAATCTTCTTATCTCTCCTTGTGGCTTCCCTGGCCACTGAAAGTCACTTCTAGCCATCCCATCCTATAGTGCTGCTCCTCCCAATTCCAATGAGATATTACACTGAGAGGTTCCTCCAAGTAATGTGCCCCAAATGCCCTCTTTAATGATTTTAATTAACTTATAGCTCAAAATAGTCAAAATCATGGAAATCGTCGAAATGGAACGAAACCAAATCCAACCTGTGCGGAATGGCTCATAATGATGGAATATGATGATAAATGCCAACTGGACCCCAAAATTCCTCTCAAATACCCCTGTACTCACTATAACATCCATCTGGCTACTCTGGTCATCATAAGTCTCTGCCTTGTGATGTTGTCCCAAAGTGGGGACATTACAGAATCTGATTGATGAAAGGTGTGGGGAAGTTGTCTTTCTGACAAGCCTTGTTCAAGTCACATAAATCCATACATACACGGATGGTTCCTTGCTTCTTATCTACAGGAATGGAGTTGGATACCCATTTGGTTAACGGAACTGGGTAGATGAAGTCAGCATTAAGTAGCTTTTCCACCTCTGCCTTAATAGCAGGGGCCTTTCGAGGGTTGAAAGATCTAAGACATTGCCGAATAGGTTTATCATCCAGATAAGTTTTAATTTCATGTTCAACAATACAAGGTTCTATCCCTAGCATCTCTTCATAGGACCAAGAAAATACGTCTTGAAATTCCTTGAAGAGTTGGTGTAGATCAGGATTTTTTCTGGTGAACAATCTACACCAATATTTACGTTTTCAACCTTACCAAGGGTACAAGAGATGTCGATATGGATGGTAGGATAAATACTCGCCATTTTTCCTTCGACATAAATGCATGCGTATCAAGTGGAACTACGACGTGACCGACTATCTCACTCAAAGTAGATTGAAAGTCGTCTTGTTCGATTATTTCAAGCTCTAGGAGAAAATAAGAATGGTGATGCATATCATCCCAAGGTTTGTCAGAACCATTCATGTCTTCGATGATGGCTTTATTTGAAGGAAAAGGTCCATCGAGGCAATCATGTGAACAAGACAACAAGGTGGCCCACATGGGCCTAGACACGAGATCCTCCTCGTCCATCAATGAGGGAACAGGATTGGGATCGACAAAAGAGTCAAGAACAACTTGATATGCAATATCTTCTACCAATAGTGGGATGGCCATCCCAGCATGCGACTATCCTTCACACGATAAAGTTGGGGAAGGTAGGGTCCATGGATCATCAAAATAAGATGTGTGGAAAGGAATGGACCTCCCAGTTGAGATAGGTCTACTGGACATGGCATAAACTTGATGGTTCGGTGTCGAGAAGTCGAAAGTACTCATAAGGGAAGAACACATTCCAACATTGATATTCTCAGTTGCCGACCAAGAATTTTCGATTACAGGGATCGAATGTCCAAGAGATGCATTAGGACTAGAGTATGCAAAGCATAACTGATCGATCGTCACAATCTTCCCTTCATGAGGAAAACAAAGAGTACGGAAGATGGATGATACGACGACGATCATAGCATAAGTCCAATTGTGACCTAGTTACAGGTTATAATCAAGAGGCACATCCACTACCTCTACTTCCACCTCTAACGTCTTCCCACCTAACTGGACCGGAAAGGTAGGGAGATTACCGTGAGGGAGGAAGGAATGACCGTTGAAAGCAGTGAACATGGTCAATGACTTGTAAAGGGTCGGAAAACCGAGAGATTTCCACAAACTATGGACATCACACACGTAGCAATGCCTTCATCAACAACCACATGTTTGATGGTATACTTTGAATACTCCACATGGATTTGGAAATCCACATGGTAAGGCAAGCGAGGCTTAACATCTGTTACATCAAACTTGATAAGCTTTGACCCACTAGGTTCTAGAGCTCCTAGAGAAGAGAGTAAGACATTCCTCTGTGAAGGACACATCTGGAGTACCTCCAAAGCCGACATAGCACAAGGGGTTTGGCCCAGGTCCTCAACAATAGAGTATTTATGGGCAGCTCTATCATTTGGATTATGGGTAGAGCGCTTGAGTACTCCTTTCATAATACACAACTATGGATCTGGTTTCTCAATCTATAAAGTCATCTCCTGGGGAGAAGGAGGAGATTATAGACCAGAAATAGTTTGCTTAGAACTATAATCTCGAGATCGAGTGGCTACATCGATTTTTTCATCGACCATATCGATACATAAATGGTCGCCATATTGAAACTACTGGTTTTGACCTCCACCAGCCTCTTTTTTGGTGTTTGAGGAGCTTGAGGCCAAGTGTTGATTATGTGGGAATGGATTAGTCAGTACGATGAGCGATTGAGATAAAAGCCTCGTAGCTTCTACAAGTTTGGGGCACAAATGGGTAAGGTGATCATCTGTGCAAAGCTTATAGGGAAACTTCACCTTACATTTTTCACATTTTCCCTCTCCAGCATTACTACCCATCTTCTTATTATTTTCCTTTGTTTTATTTCCATTTTTTCCACCCTTACGGTTATTACGTCCTTTCTTCTTATTCCCTCCTGGTTGTTGTCTACCATTCGGGTTGGTCGAAGATTTCACTGAGTGTACATCCACCGAATCAGTGGCATTGGAAGACACAAATGAGGCTAGTCCTCCTGTAGACTAGATTAAATACAACTCTTTCAACTAGTTCTTCACTGAGTCTACGGACTTTACATTGGTGGAACCTACAATGCCATCGACATGAGGTCCATAATTTTTTCTGGGGTCATAAGTAGACCGCGATGCGTCAGGAAGAAGATGGTATAACATCCCAGACTGAGCATATATCAAATCTAACTGTTGGGCTCTAAATATATCTTCATCCTTAGAGGTAACCCCAGAAGTAGCAACATCCTTTGAGATAGGAGCATGTCAATACTTAATAAACCATTCCAAAAGAAAGGTCAGGGGTATCGGGGTCTTCATCAACCTCTTCTATCTACGCCACTCCTAGATATGGTACAAGATATGAGTGGTAGTATCCTAGCATAAAGTAGACAATAACTCTAAACCAGCATAATAACGAATGGGCAACTGGAAGTGGTTAAGAAAGACCATCACCAATTGACTAAAAGTCCCATATGCCCCCCTTGGTAGCTCAATATACCATTTCGCAGCAACTCCAATAAGGGTGTGTTGAAATAATCTCAAACGAATAGAATCGTCATTAAGGGATTTTGATGAGCACCAAAGGTGAAAGGTAGTGACATGATCACTAGGATCCTCTCCATTCTTACCCTCAAACTTTGGGATTTCTGAAGGAAGTTTGGTGGGGATCGGGGGCTATGTAGGATCGTGACTCATAGGGTCATTCATTAACTTAGACAAATCTAACAGATTAAACGTGGCCAGAAAAAAGAGACGAGGTTGTGACATCTAGCCCCAACCTTCTGGGAAAGATTTCTCTTGCGGATTTAGAGGCCATCCAGGGTTCATGTAAACACCATGGCCTTGTCCAGCATTATAATTCCCTCCTCCGGGATGATTCATATAAGGTGGGTTGGGCATCATTCCAACTGGAATGTTCTATTGAGGATTATAGAAACTGCCCCCAGCTAGATTAGATCCAGGTTGGGGGTCTCCCAAAGTGTGAAACTGACCTCCCCTAGGTTGAAAACTGGAGGATAGAGGTGGATTTTTCATTCCAAATGTATTGGTCGGAATCTACGCCGAGGAGGTAGGATTGTAGGGCGAAACTTGAGATGAAACTTGTCCGCTAGGTTGATTATTCCACCCAGAAGTAGGAGGATTAGACCTAGGGTTAAAAGTAGGCATGCCTCCTATATTAGGAGCCATTTGAGGGATTTTAGATCCACCAAATGAAAAAGGAGTGTAAGGAGGTGTATTTCTCTCAATTCCAATGCTAGCATTAGGGCCAGCAGCTGCGATGAAGTTCAAAAACTACGAGGTGAAGTTAGGTGTTGTATCCTTTTCATCACTTGAATGAGCAAAAGAGGGACACTTGCAAGTCCATTTGGTTCATCTAAACAGGACATAAGTGAGTGCAAGAGTTAGACACATCAAGCATAAGAAATAAATAAATGACTAAGATAATAACAACTAAAGAAACAAAACTAAAGTGCATAAGGAAATTAGAACCAAAATCAACCAAACAATTGACCAATATTCATGCCACCAATGGATAGATTGTATTAGTGGGCAAACACCAAAGAGAAAGGGAGACTTATGGGTCCCCTATTCCTCCAAGGGAGAGCTCTTGAATCCGCTATGTGAGATCTCTTCTTACAAATATCAAACTAAAAAGGAAATGGTGAAGAAATCCAAAGCTCATTCCCTCAAGAGGTGAAGTGAATGGCTCAATGAGATAATGCTAGTATGCTCCAAGAAGGAAAGAGGTTCCTTGCAGGAGAATAGAGGCAGCGTAACAATACAAATAGATTCTTGAAAATATAGTGCACCCATGGCCTCATTTTATAGAAAATATTTGAGGCATTATCCAACCGGTCTTTAGTGTGAACAAGGGGCCCTTTAGGGCACCCTTAGGTTTTTGACCAGCCACCCACTCAGATTCAACTCAGATTTGAGGGTCAAATCGACTTGGGAGTTGAACCAGAAGTGGGTGAGGGGCCGACAAGAACCATAAATGTGTTGTTCTCAGGTGTGTGTGGATTTCTGTGTACACAGTCGCACGTCGGTTGGATGTGTGATTTTCTGACGTTTCTAACCTACGCATGTGCACGTGCTTCCTATAGTGCTTCTGCACATGTTACTTTTTTAACCAGTTGTATAGTTTGTGCCCTTTGGAAATGCATTTTTGGGGCCATGAATGAACTAATAGGTGTTTGTAGATGCTAGATTCCTGTAGCCATTTGTGGATGAAATTTCAATGATAACAGATGCCCCCTTACGTGTGAGGTTAGGAGCATACATATAATTGAAATACATCAATGTTTATTCTACTGACAATACCATTGTAATAAAGAGTGTTGATAGGAACTACACGAGTGATTCGGTGGAGAGAGAGGGGAAATGGTGGGACCCAAACCTTTCTCTAGGTGTGGGAAAATAAAAACTGTATACAAATGAGGCGGGCATGCCCCATGCTCGTGTCATGTAACTCAAATATATAAGGAAGTAACTGAAGCTATATGTTGATGTAGATAACTGCAGTGCCCTTCAGGGTGGCTTGATAATGGAAGATGACAATTTGGATGGTGCACATACTATGAAAAGAGGAGAAGACACCTATAATAAGTGTCGATGACTCGCAGGCATTGATGGCCCAACAAATTTTAGAGGTCTTCGACTAGTATAAAACAACTGCAATAGACACAAAGTAAGACCCACCGTAACATGAGATTGTGTTGAATTTGAATTCTATGGGGTTCAAAGACAACAGGGAGCAATGATGGTTCTCCATGTGCCATCCGAGACTCCTCCTTGTAAAGGTAATGAGAGTCAGGATACTATCACCCTTCTGGAAACTGTGTTGATGTCAACAGAAAGGGAAACACGACTCCAAGAAGCAAAGGGCTTCATGAAATCCACTGGATGAGATCAGGGACTGATGAGGAACATGGACAAAGTCAATATGTGGTAAGAATCAAGACTTCCCTTGGTTGGGGATATATGTGAAGTATAAGTGGCAGCAACTATGAAATTTGATCTAGCATCAGGGGGACGACTAGATGTGGGTTTAAATTGTGCCAGAGGGATGAAAAAGTGGACAAAATCAAATATCAGGGGTACATGGACTATGGGATACTCAAGGTTTTTGGACGATGTCAACATGGGTAGAAGATAGTGAATGCCCCAACCAAGGGAAAAATGGGTTGCTTTTCTAGAAAAAAGGTCGCCAAGGGTGAGGAAAAAAAAAAAACCTATGTAAATGCTGGAAACAAAGGATTTTTACAATTACCAAATGAATAAAGAATAATTTGTGATGAGTGTACAAATACAGAAATGGGTTCCCCAATGAAAGAGGGCTTGTCCTGTTAGGGTGCAAGTTGTGGGGAGAACTGGTGGAAGGTGGGGACCCCATAGGTGGGTTTCTGTATGAGGTAAATGAATGGAGGGAAATCTACATATAGGCAAACTGACTGTGGATGAAATGGAGGGTTAATTATACCGCAGAGGTGTAGTCAAATTAGAACCGTGAGGAGATATCCTGGGAGTCCATTGGTAAAGCTAGCAAAATGAGGAGAAGGAGTATGTGGTTGATTCTCGAACATCCGTAAGACTATCGGGACTCCCATCCCTGGGGGGTGAAAGAAACATGAGTGTCAAAGTACCAAGGGGGACTATGAATGGGACAAATCATGTGGGGGAGAGTGTTGTCGAGTGAGAGTACTTGAAATGCAGTGGAGGTGATAGTACTATAGAGCTGGATGTGAGGATCCTACAAGCAAATGTCAGAGGGTGCGACTGGGAGATGCAATTGGTATTCAGAAGGAATGACTACATTCCAGTGTCGAGCATTTACCTGAAGGGGATGTGTTGATTTGTGGTGACCAAGTACATGCACACATGAAAACCAAATACCTGAAGTGAAAAATATCTGAAGATAGAGAACATATAACAGTTATTTGATAATTTTGAACATGAGCATGCGTACCTGGGCGTGATGTGAGAAAAATGCTCCCCAAGGGCCTGCGATGGATGGTGACCCGGGGAATGTGATTGTGTAAATGGTTGAAAATGGTTTGGAAAACAGAGCTTATGGGCTCATGTACCAAAAAATGAAAGTGGGGAAAAGGGCTTAGATATGGATGGTGGGCCCATAATGCCATCCTAGTTGCACCGACACTATGGGCGATCGGGCAGTAGTTTGGTGGGAGGACATTGACCTCCCCTTTGCTTGAGGACTGATGAAGAAATATAATGAATTACATTCATGGGAGAATTGGTATAGAGTTCCATAGGAGGATCATGCAGATATGTGTGGTGTTCCATGACTAATGTGTGGCCAACGTAGGGGATAGATGGGAAATGATGAGTGTAATGCCCATATTATGCACATATGGCATATGCGAAATTGGTTTGTATATTTTTTTTGTGTGTGGTTGATGAATCTATAGTAGTAGGGGATGTACTTGGTGGAGTGGCAAGCAGAAGGGATGCTTGAGGAAGTGGGTTAAAACTACGTAGCTCGGGAAGAGAAGGACATTTGGGAGTGGGGTGTCCTTTTATTTCACATAAGGCACAAGGGAGTTGAACTTAGGGAGGTAGTGGAGCGATGGGATATTTCTTCTTCCATCTTCCCCCAGCCATAGTAGTAGTGCTGGTGATTGGGGGTGAGGGTGGCATGGTCGTAGTTAGTACTGGGATCTGCATTGGGATTCCCTCTGTCTGAGGAGGGAGGGATGGTTGAGGAACCATCTCGGGTGGATGTAGATACCATATAGGGATGGTGAGTACCATGTTCGTAAGAGTAAGCATTGTGACTACCTGGAATGCTTTGACTCCAGGTGGGGGGTAGAAAAAGGGAATTTGGGTAATGGCCTAGGGGGATGTCTCCCAAACCGAGATTTTCCTCTGGAGGGGGGGGAGATCTGTGATAAGTGTTGCAGTGGCTCCCTCAGGGAACTCATGAGGTAGTATTTATTCAACTGGTAGGACTTTGATATGGGGAGAGGACTCAGTGATAGGAGTCTTATCTCCGATGTTTGTTCCTTTAGAGGAAACTACACACACTTGTGCTAAAAATGATGGGTTTAGGAATGATGGTGCTCCCTGATAAGTGCCCAACATGGATGGGTCTTGTAATAATTCAAGGTTAGTGTTGACAACTGGAAAATCATCCGCGCTAACAAAGACAAGGAGGAGGATGTTATCAATGTTTGCAGAATGGTTAGGCTCATAATGTGTAAGCTGGTTGATGGTGACGATCTTGCCATTATGGGGAACATTATCATATGAAACAAAGAAGAGGTGATCGTCTTCATAGAATACATGTAGTTGCGTCTGAACAAGATATTGTAATCAATATGGGAATCGATAACTTCAATGTCAATGAGGATAGTTTTCCCCCCAAGTTCTATGGGGACATTTTGACAAAGCCCTGTGGAAGATGTTGGTCGATCGTAGTAAGCGCGAAGGGTGATGGCAGAGGGTACTAGCTCAGGGGAGCCAATTTTCTTCCATACATGTTTAGACATGATGCATGTGGATGCACCTTCATCGATGATACACTGATAAACTATGGTGTTCCAGATCTTAACTGGTATCTGGAAGGCTACTTGGGCAGGAAGATGTGGTTCTCCGCTATCTGAATCAAATGTGATCAGCTGCATGTCGGCTGGGTTGACTACCCCCAAGGAAGAAAGAAAGGATTTTCACTGTGATGGACATGTTTGGAGGACTTCCAACACAGACATGGATGCAGGAGACTGGGCTAAGTCATCAACCAGACTATAATTATGAGCAACCTTAGCATGAGGGTTATGCACATTCCGCCATAAAGGCATACGTGGTATGCGGGGAATGGGTTTCGTGTTAGGACGTGGAATCATCAATGGTTGTCCTCCAGTAGTTGGAAGTGCTTCTGAGGTGGTTGGGGTAGATTCAGAAGGCATACCATATTGACGGTTGCAGGTTTGTAGAATAATTTTTTCGTTGGTGAGGAGGACACTGTGATCAACCAAATTCCTGGGTTGAGTGGCACCCGGGTTTGGATATTGACCCATTTGTGGTGGGGTAGGGTTGATCACTTGTTGGGTGTTCATCATACCTTGGTATGAAATTGGGTTTCAAAACATCTAGAGGCGGTGGTTGCAAATACTGTTGTGGGGCCTGCTGAGGGGTGGGTGGTGCCGAAGGGCCCTATGAGTTCATGGATGCCCTCATCCATTGGAGATCAGGAATTTGGGGGAAATGATGAGTATAATGTCCATACTCACCACATATAGTGCAAGGGAAGTTAGTTTGAAGATTTTTTTTCTTCCCTTGTCGTGGTTGATTGTTATTGGTGCCCCCTTGGGGGTCTTGGTATTGGTTGCCCCCAGTGGGATTGTTGTGGGGGTCATTCCCTCCTACTCCTGGGTTGTCGTTGTTTTGGTATTTTTATTTCTTCTTATGATTCAGATTGGTTGTATTCAACTGTTCAAATGTATGAACTTTTTGAATGGGAAAGGGTTGAACAAAGTTGACACCGACATGTGGTTTTCCTGGTGGAGGATTAACCGGCTCGGGAGGACCAGGAAATGGGAAATATGGATTGTTATGTGGATGGGATCCATATGGAGTATAGGAAGTAGAGGTAATTCCATTACTTCTAGGGTTATATATATGGGTTGGGGGTGGAACCGTACTGGATTGAGAGACCAGATAAGACATGGGTACCAGTCGGGGTGCCTCCAATGACTAAGGGGGAACAACAAGATATGACTGTTGGTAAAGGGGAGGAGGGTAATAAAATGGGCCTCCATATATAGGTGGATTTTTGGGTGTACCATACATAGGTGGTGGTTGGATGTACGGATTGTTGTGTGTTGTGGTACTAATCAATCCATCTGCTGAGCAAGACATCCCAGGTTTGTCCTGGCCGAATGGTACGGGTCTCAGTGTGTCAGGCAGTACCATATATAAGTATCCAGACTGTGTGTAAATGAGGTCATACTGTTGAGCCTTGCTGATGGCTTCCTCTTCATATTGGGGGAAGGTGGAGGCCACATCTTTGGCAAGGAGGGGAACAAGTGATATGAGAAGCTAGTCGAGGCATTGTTTCTTGGTGGTTTCTGCTTTACATAAACCACGTCGCCGACGCCATTCATGAATGTGGTCAGCGATATGTGTGGCTAAGGTTTATTTAAACTCGGAGAGTAATTCTAAACCATTGTCGTGGTGAATTGGTGGTTGAAAGAAGGTCACAAATGTTTTGGCCAATGATTCAAAAGTTACATGGGACCCTGACGTTTCGTCGACATACCACTTGGTTGATGGACTGGTGAGTCAGCGTTGAAATAACCTTAATCGGATGGAGTCGTCCATGATTTTGTTTGAAGAGAACCATAGGTGGAAGGTCATAACATGGTTGGTGGGATCTTCGCCTGCCTTTCCTTCAAACTTGGGAATGTCCAAAGCTAGTTTGGTAGGAATTTCTGACCATGTGGGGTCATGCAATATAGGATCATTGGTGAGATTACTTAGATTTGGTATGTTGAGGGAATCCATGTATGGAATTTGGAGTGGTGGTGGAGGATTATTTCCAGCCATGGTGTGAGTGGTTTGTGTACCTGACCCTGAGGGGTGTTAGGTGGGGTTGTACTCCCCCCTTGAGAAGAATTTCCCCCCCTGCTTCTTTGTAAAGGAGAGCTAGTGGATGGTTGACCTTGGGAAGTGGAACCAAACAAATCTGATCCCAATATATTAGCACTCATAGGGGTGTGAGAGGGTTGGGCCAATGAGTTGGTGAGACTAGGAACTCCTCCTAAAAGAGGAGGGAGGTTCTGTAAGCATCTGGAATGGTGGGGATTATGTGGGTCCCCTATGATGTCAGACTAGAAAAGTAGATGTGTGCGGATGGTGATGAGAGTAATAACATGAAAAAGAGTCTTTGTTATAATTTTGGACCTTCACAATATATCTCACAATCGTATGTAATCACAAGGGAATCATACATAAATCATTTGAAAAGAAGCATACATGTGGATAGGTGGATTTTTTCTACGTGGGAGAACAAAGAAAACAAATGCTAGTGTCTTAAAAAGACGTAACGCCCTTCCTCTAAAAAATCACTAGACCTTCCAATAGCACTTAACAGTGGGGTATGAAGCCACCAGAAGAGGAACTAGTGAAGGATGAAACAATCAGTTATAATGAGGGGTGGAGGGTGCATACCCTGAAAGAGTCGATGATATTTCCCAATAGCCACACAAAATCTGATCAAGGTGCAATTGCAACCCACAATTTCCACCTGGGTATATGTCCTAGAATTTAGTCACTAGGTACCTCAGTCAAAGTGCAACATTTAGATTTTCGGCATCAGAAATGGGTCATAGGCTGGATCCCATCCAAGAGGTGGGTGCCTCAAGGGGGGGACACACAGAACAACCAGACCTCGGCCTTCGACCCTTCATGGGTATCTCCTTTCCTTATGGTGTAGGAACACTTGACTTGGAGGATTTTAAAGTTCCCTATTTATCAACATCTAATGTTTTGAAGATGTGAAAACCAAATAATGGGGAGTTATTTGGATGCCTATCCCCGAGATCCTACCTAGACTAAAAAAATTCTTTTGGCACCTCCTGTGGAGGAAAACTTAGTGATTTTTTAGAAAACTTTTAAATGTGGTTGTTTGAGACATTGGGGTTGTGAACCAATCTCATTCAAATTAAGTGGGAGTGGATAGTTCCTTCAAGAAAAAGTGGGATGTTTCAGGATCCCTTTGGAGGAAACCTACTTCAACCTCGACAATTCGAGGTGAAACTATGTGAGTGAGTAGTGACTTTGTGTGTGAGTAAGTGATAAAGTGTGCCAAATTTTTAATAAGTTAGGTGTCACCTTGCAACATGTGGACTTTGTGTGGTCCTTACAAGTCTTGATTATGTATCTTACTAGATGCCATTGGTGCAACCTTGTGGAATTTTAAATTCCCTAGAGAAATAGCATGTGGACATATGGGTCCTTACCAATCCTTTAAACTCCCTAATGTGATTTAATCTAAGAAAGCTTTAAAAACTATCCTATATTGAAAGCATGTGGGCATGTATGGGCCCATTACAATAACCTTTAAACTCCCCTAGTGATGTAAACTAAGAAAGTAGATTCAAACTATCCTATCTTTGCAACATGTGGGCATGTATGGGCCCTTACAAATTTAAGACATTTTGAAAAGAAACTAAGAGGGGGCTCTAGGGGGGCTTTGTCCTCTCCTAAAGATTTTGTTTTTAAGGGAGATGAAATCTTTCCTCAATCATTTTTCTGATTCTCAAGATTGCTCTATGGTGTGAGAGAAGAGCATACTCAATGATTGAAGTTTGATTTCTGGTCCTAATGGAAGTGTTTATATATGTGATAGTGAATGATTCCAACTGAACTTTTACAATCAAAACAAGCCATCCATGTGGCAAAATGAAAGCAAAAAGAGGAAAATGATATGGTTTTTAAACTCCTAAGTGCCTATGTTTTGACTAACCCTTCATGTGGAGAGGGAATCTAAGTGTGGTGCATATTACAATTTGCATAGAATCAATATTTAGAAGGTTATGGGCCTTCAACAAATCATAAAAACCCTTACAATGTTGGATTTTCTGGACAAATGCATAGGTCATAGAGTAGACAGAGGTGCATGTGGTGCCAATGCGCAGAGAAACAAGGACTTGTTGGCACACTGTGCACAAAATGTGTTGAGAAACACAATGTTGTTGGCACACATGCTCGGAAGATGTGAATGTGGGTTGAAACACCCACACACATTATGATACGCGACTGGGAAGAAAATTTTGAATGAAATTCCCTAATTCCAACTCCAAATTTAGATTTTTGCAGGTAGGCTTGGGCGTGTTATGATCCCTGAAACTTAAATAGATAAAAAAGAAGTGCTTAAACAACCCAAATAGGGAGGAAATTGATACCATCCCCAACATGATCGCCAATTTGTTGTATCCTTTTCGTCACTTGATTGAGAAAAAGAGGGAAACTTGCAAGTCTAGTTGGGTCAGCTAGACAGGATAGAAGTGAGTGCAAGAGTTAAACACATCAAGCATAAGAAATAAATAAACAACTAAGCTAATAACAACTAAAGAAACAAAACAAGGGACCCTTTATATAGCAAATATTTGAGGCATTATCCAGCTGGTCTTTATTGTAAACAAGGGGCCCTTTAGGGCACCCTTAGGTCTTTGACCAACCCCCCACTCAGATTCAGTTCAGATTTGAGGGTCAAATTGACTTGGGAGTTGAACCAAAAGTGGGTGAGGGGCCGACAAGAACCATAAATACGCCTTTCTCAGGTGTGTGCGGATTTTTTCCTACACAGTTGCGCATCGGGCACATGTGCATTTTTCTGATGTTTCTAACCTATGCATGTGCACACGCTTTGTATAGTGCTTCTGTGCACGTTAATTTTTTAACCAGTTGTATAGTTTGTGCCCTTTGAAAATGCATTTTTGGGGCTATGAATGAACTAATAGGTGTTTGGAGATGTTGGATTCTTGTAACCATTTGCAGATGAAATTTTAGTGATAACATTAGGCATACCATAAGAAAATGGACTAAAATCCATAGGGATGGACTGAACATTGTAGCCTAGTGAGTGGCCAAGAGACCCAAAGGGGTTTGAGGCTGTAGCATGAGCATTAACTATAGGTCGAGCTATATTAATGATAGGTGCCTCCAGTACTACAACCATGGAGGTTGCAGGAGTCGAAGGGGTGCCATTAACTATAGTGGGTATGGGAGTCGAAGGGCTCCCATAATTCTGAAGACCAGGTTTAGTACTCATCTTTGTAGAGTCACACGTCTAAGCGGTGGATGTGTGTGTACCACGTGTAATGACTCTACGCCTTTTAGAAGACAAGGACATGAAATCCGGTGGTAACTGTAACAAGTGACGGGACCGGTGGGGCAGCTGGTCTGACTCCAGAATGACTTAAGACTCTAAAGATAAAAAATATATCCTAAGTCCAACTAGTAAGAAAAGAGCACACCAAAATTCAAACGACCAATATGCATGCAAATGGGCTATAGTGGTTGAGTGGCCTCCCTCCCTAAAGAACGTATGTCTCATCCAAGAGGGACTTGAGATTCCCTGCTAAAGATTGGAGGTAAAAAAATTAGTTATACGAGCCCTCGTGGGCTTAACAACCAGTCGGTCAGATCCCCCCAGAGAGGTAATCCTCCATAAAGGCTGTGTGTTTTTTGACCCCTATCTAACCCAGGGTACTTGCAAAATAACCCCTACAAATAACCTATGAGATACCTAAGTCAATAAACTAATAAACCAATGTATAATCGATGCACAGGTGAGCAGTCGTAAGTCTGGATCACCGTATGGGTAGGGTAGAAAAATCTAAACCTTGAAAGCACTGCCTCTCACGGAGGTATGGGCACTAGCAAGATCCCCAAATGAAAATAAATCCATAGAAATATCTCTGATGCTAGGCGAGTATCTGGGGGATATCCCTTCAACCAACTTCACATGACCTCGTGATTAACTACAGTGTGAGTGGAGCCTCCTAATCTTACCAATTATACAATGGATTTATCCACTCCCTGACTCAGACACATATGTTGATTTAATTTCCTTGGAGAAGTTTACTCACAAAATCTATTCCAAGGCACTAAATCCTAGGTTAGTTTGTGCATCCTAGAAAATAAAATCGTTACTAATAAATTTTAAATTATAGCGTTGATTTTATGGCCTTGATTACTCAAAAAGGTATATGCTGATGAAACCAATGGAGTTATGACTCTACAATAAAAGTAAATATGAAAATAATGCAAAGTCTAACTTTCAACTTTTGATGAATGATATGCTCCTAAAACCGATGCAATTTCTAAATTCAAATCTGTGATTCAGAAGTAAAGATGCAATCTTTCATTGTATGCACTAAGCTAATGATAAAAATCTCAAAAGACAAAAATACCAAGCAATGCAAAATGCCTATATTTGTTTTGTATTTTCAATATATTAAAACTGAAAATGCATGGACTAAAAAGTAACTTGATATATAAACCTACTGTGTATAAAAGAAAGATAACTCAAGAAGGATATCAAGCAACAAAGCACCCAACCCTATGTACAACCCAATGTACAAGAACAATAAAAATTAAAAGATGAAGAGAAAAACATCGCCCAAAAATTCAACCAAAAGAGGGTTTCCTGTCATCCCACAAGCACTCAACAGGCACTACAAAGACCTAAGAAGGCTCAACAAGCATAAAATCCCACCCAACGAACACCAAACCAAGAAAAAAGGCAAGGAGAAAAGGTGTACGCGATTGTTCAGACAAACAGTGCGTATATACGCAACTTGCAGTGAGACAACACGTGCGTGTACACGACTGTAAAGAAAAAAAGCATGTATATGCTTTGAAAGAAGGCCAGGAAAGGGAAAAGGATGAAAACTCAGACCCAGAGTGAACAGGAGTTGTCAATCAATGACACGACAAGAACCACAATAGAAACGAGATAAATCTAAGGAGAAAAGTACTTCAAACCCTAAGAAATAAGATCATTCCCCAGTATGGTCGCCAATTCTGTTACAAGGAAAATATATCTATGGCTAGGGTGAACCACAACAGATAGGAGTGACTGTAGAAATCAACTCAATTCCAACATATGCTATATAAACTAATGTGCAAAGGAGGTAAGAAAGAGGCCTACCTCGTCCAAATGTTTGATGATGTCCACCGTTGAGCACTTCGACCCAAAGATTTATACCTGCAACAAGTTCTCAACAAACAAGCAAGGCAAGCATATAGTGATAATATAATATATTAGCACATTAGATAGCATAATCCATTAATATACAAAAAAAACATGCCCATGGATCATAATACATATATTTGCAAGATATCAATTGGATGAGAAAGGAGTATTTCTATTAATAAATGATCAGCAGAAGTGAAAACATTACAGAGTTCCGTATCGGCACGGTTTGGAACCAAGAAACTTAGGTCCTTCCAATTGGGCCTCTACCACTTCTATATTCCACCAAAGGCAAGATTATATAAGGGACACAAAGAGGTTCTCCATCAATAAGGGAAGATCTTGGGGTTTGAACACTTTGTTTATACTTAAAGGACAAAGGGATGCAAACTCAATAATGAAGTAATAATTTCTCTAGAGCAACTTTGTTCTCAAAGTTGAGTTCTCTCTTCTTTTCCGTAAATCGGAATTGGCTTCTTTATAGCCTTCAAAATGATGTTGAAGGGCTGATTTAGAATGTTTCCATTATATGGAAGGCCAAGGATCAGAGATCTCCTGTCATGACATGGAAACCCAAAATTTAATTTTGATTTTCTGGCACAAATCCCGATGTACGCGGGTTGTAGTGGAGCAAACAACATATACACTTGTATATCTTGCAAGGTGTGTACAAGTGGAAAAATATTTATTTTTGTCTCTGGATTCATTAATCAGGGAAAGTAAGTCAGCATGGGGAAATAAAGTAACACCCTCTCTGCAAGATTGCATAGGGTGAGGAAAATCTTGCTCTAACATAATTGTTCCCTTCATATCCTTGAGAAAATATGAGTTGTATTCTAGGAATTTCTCAATAAAATAGGGGCCGATCCATAATGCTTCAAATTTCATATGAAGAGAGGGTTTTTTCTTGAATTTATTACATAATAGTACTAACTGTCCCTTTTAAAAAATCTTTGAATGAAACACTTTGATCAAAATATCTCTTTATGGATTGTTGTCTTTGATTTATTTTCCTCAATGCTTCATTTATTTGTTCCTCCATATGCATCAAATGATTATACCTTCTTTGTAAGGGAGAAATGTCTTCTATATATTCATATTTTATGACATATGATAAGGAATTTAGTTCCAAATTAATCGACATCTTTACTTATTTCCCATATACCAGCATGTATGGTGATAATCTAGTGCTATATTTTGGTGTAAGTCTACTGGCCCATAATGCATCTATCAATTTTGTATGTCAATTTCTTTGATTCACATCAATTGTCTTTTTCAAAATTTGGATCAATGTTATTTTTGTCGATTCTCCCAATCCATTTCCCTAAGGATAATAGTTTGAATACTGTCCCATTATAATACCAAATTCTCCACAAAATTTGGTAAATTTTGATCCAATAAATATTGATCCATTGTTTGCAATAAACTTCTCTGGAACTCCAAATCTTGATAGAATATTTTTTTTGAGGAAATTAATGAGATCTTTGAAATCAACTTTCTTGAGGGCTACAACTTCTTACCATTTGGTATAATAGCAAGTTGCAGTAAGTATATAAGAATGGCCTTTTTTGGACTTAGGATTAATTGGTCCAATGAAATTTATTCCCCATTGTGCAAAAGACTCTTAAACTATTATGGACTGCAATGAAATTGTTGATATTTTCATTTTCTCTAAAAACCTTTGGCAAGAAACACATTTTATTATCATCACATATGAATCTTTAAAAATAGTGGGCCAATAATAGTTTTCTCTCAAAATTCTATTTGTTGTCACTGTAGGTGCAAATTTTCCACCACAAACCCCTTCCTGAAATTCCTCCAGAACCTTCTGAGTTCTTATTAAATCAACACATCTTAATAGCATTTCATTGAAATTTCTTTGAAAAAGTATATCAACAACTAGTACATACTGAATTTCTTTCATTTTTAATGCCCTTGTTTCTTTTGAAGACATGCTAATTGGGAATTGACCATATTTTAGATAAAAAATAATATCCTTATACCATCCTGATATGGAAGCTAATGATCTTGTTGATATTGCTATATCTTCGTTCACTACATCAATCCCTGTCATAAGCTTACATAAACCTTGCCCTCTATCTACCTTCAATGGTTTAATCTCAATGTCATATTCTTGAATTTTTGCTAGCCAGTTTGCCCATTTTCCTTCTCTCAATTGTTGATTTAGGAGCATTTTTGTTGGAGTAGTTGGGACATATGCTATAAAATGAGATGTTAAAATATAAGTTTTGAAATGAGCCACCGCTTTAACTAAGGAGAGAGCTTGCTTCTCTATTTCTGAATATATCAGTTCATAATCATGTAAATTTTTTATCACAAAACTTATTGGAAATTCTTCTCCTTTAATGTTTCTTTGTGTCAAGATAGAAGCAATAGTCTCTTATGAAGAAAAATAATGTATGATAAAATATTTATTGAAATATGGGATGATCAATATTGGTGCAGTTTTGATTGCATGTTTGATATTAGTGAATTCTCTTTGAATCTCTTGACTCCACTCAAAGTTTTGATATTCTTTTAATAGGAGATTTATTGGATTTACAATTGTGGCATAATATGGGACAAAACTCCTCAAAAAATTGATCTTTCCAAAAAATAATTGTGCCCCCTTTTTTGACATTGGAGGACTCAATTCATTGATCTCTTTAACCCTCTTTGGATCGATGTAAATTTTTTCTTTGCTAACTATGTGTCCCAAGAGTTTTCCCTCTGAAACTGCAAACAAATATTTTTTGGGATTAAGAGATATTCCATATAATCTACATCTTTAAAATACTTTCCTTAGATGCTTGATGTGATTTTCTCTTACTCTAGAGTGAATAGTAAGATCATTTTGATAATCAACCATGAATTTTCCAATTAAACATTTGAAGGCGTGATCCATTTCCCTTTGAAAATTCGCTCCAACATTTTTCAAACCAAAGGGCATGCATACATATGCATATGTCTCCCAAGGTGCAATGAAATAAATTTTAATTCTATCTTCTTCTACAACCAATACTTGGTTATACCCAAAAAAACCATCTAATCTAGACATCAGAGTTGAACTAGTCACTTCTTGAAGCAACATTTCCATATTAGGGAGAGGATAATTGTCTTTGATACTTGCTCTATTCAAATCTCTAAAATCAACACAAATATGAATATCCCCATTTTTCTTTCTTACTATAATAGGGTTCGAAATCCATTGTGAGTGTCTAATAGGAAATATTATTCCAACCTTTTTCAACTTTTCTAATTCAATTTTCACCAGAGGTTTTAATTTAGGATTTACCACTCTCAGATTTTGTTTGATGGGATTCATTCCTTATTTCAGTGGTATGATGTGTTGAAATATGGACTTATCATACTCTTTCAGATCCTCATAAGTCGACACAAAAACATCATAAAATTATTTGAAAAAAGTGGTATATTGATCAACTTCTATCTCAATACAACTGGTACTGAAGTTTACATACTTTGGGAAGTCTTGAGTGGCAATATTTATTTTATGAGTTTCTTTCACTTTTATGATTGACACTTCATATTTCAAATTGGGCATTTTAGTTTGGTCATCCCTTGTGAAAAGAGACTAAAAAATGATACAATCCTTTGAAACAGATACATAACTTTGATCTTCAGGATTTCCCACAGAATTATCTATATCAACAAGAAATTCAACCAACTGCTCATCAGTCTAAAAAATTTGGAGGTAATATTGATTATCAGGTACTGAAGTTCTGAAAATCCTTTTGACCTAAAATATATTTTGATTCCATTAATTGTTAGGATTGAATAAAGATGCAACAACTGCCAATGAATATACCTTATGATTCTTATCTCTTGGGATGAAGGAAATGTTAAATAAACTAAAAGAATTCATGAGCTCATTTACTCTTTTGGCATAATTTTTCAACTTCTCATTTTTTATGTTGTACTTGTTTTTAATATGATTTATAACTAGTTCAGAATCACCTGTTATTATCAAATGTTCTACTTTCATTTGCAATGCAATGTTCATACCTTGTATTAAGGTTTTGCATTCTGCCTTATTATTCGTACAAGGAAATTATAGCCTGATTGCATGTGGATATATAATTGAGTTAGGGATTTTGAAAACAATTCCTACTTTGCTTCCATATTTTGAGAAACCACCATCAAAAGACATTTTCCAAAACCCTTCTAAAGCATATTTTATTTCTTGCTTTGAGATATTGGGATGTTCTGGATCAAGCATAGCTTTCTATCCTGACATCAATGTAGTCCTGCATTAATTCATCATCCTTTTTTTTGAAAGAAACTGGCTTCCTAGCTTCTCGGGGAACTCTCACCATGCTTCCATATTTGTTTGGTAACATCATACAACTTACATCGTTCATGATGTACCCTCCAATTAGTGAGAACCAATCTATTCCCATAACTACTCCATATGCTAAAGGCAAGCCTACCACGATGATAGTGAATTTGTTTTTGATATGGGGCACTGTAGTTATAAAAGAACATAAATCTTTAATTTCCCCATATGCTGGGACCTTTCTTGAATTTATTGCATAGATAATTTCTCCAATTTCATGATACTTCATGCATCCCATCCCAAGTTCTTCCATGACTGACAATGGCATGATATTATTTGTTTCTCAACTATCAACCAGAAAATTTTGCAGTACCACATCATGATTTTCTATTGTGGTGTAGAAAGGTGGCACTTTACCCTTGGGTTTGACTATTGTGATATTCTGGTGTTTCCTAGGATTTGTTACAACAACTTCCATCCTGGTGTTCAATTCATCAAGAATTTTTACCACTTCCATGAACTTGGGTAAATTAATTCTCAACTTAGTCAAATCATCAATTACATTATAGGTCATTTGTAGAGGATTCTTCATCTGATTTGCAACTGCTTGCTACTTTGTCACCTCTGTAGTATTCGTTCTCATCTTTTATTTTTATTTTTCAACAGTTTCTTTCATTTTCAATTTATTTCCTTGTGCTCTCATTTTCACAACATTCTCTTGCGAGCTGTCAATTTATTCTTGTTCATCAAATATATACAAGGATGACTCTCCTTCATCATATTCAAGAATTTCATCTTGAACAATATCGACCTCTTGATCAAATGTGTCAATATTTTCATCTTCAAAAATTTCCTCTAATACAACATCATTAGGATTCAGCACCCTAGGTGTCATTTGTCTATATTCTTCATTTCTTTCATCATTTCTTACTCTCTGCTCTAAGATAAGGTTTCTTCTTTGTTCTTGAGAAAGAATTCTTGGATTAGGAACAAAATTTTCACCTCTTCTTAATCTTGTTAGCTCATTTTGCATTTGACGAATAGTTCTATTCATTTGAACTATTTCCATCCTTTGCCTCATTTTTTGCGTTGTAGCTAGGTCATTTCTCACATTGGGAATAACTCCTTGGAGGATTCCTCTACCAACTCTTCGATATTCAACATTCCTTACTCTTCAATATTCAACATTCCTTGAGGTTGATGCTCCTTGATTTGATCTTGCAAGAGTTTCAATTAGTTGGAGAATGAGGTGGAACACAATATGAAACAAAGAACACAGTACTGCATATAACTAAAGAGGGACGAAAAAAATTCTAAGAAGAGAAGTTATAACATACCCGCCCACCCAGGCCGAGTCATGCCACCAAAACGATTTCATTTTCTGATACCATATTGTGACATACCTAGCCACCTAGGTCGAGTCATGCCACCGAAAATATTTCATGCTCTGATACCATATTGTAACATACCCATCATCCAACTGGGCTATGCCACGTAAATGTTTTCGAACTGTATGCAAATTAAAACATATACACACAGAAACTCTTGCAGAACTTTATATATAAAACTCAAAACAGACAAATACATTCTATAAATGCACATATTCATATGAAAATAACAGTAAACATATACATGCAACATAGACATGAAATACCCATAAATATAAAGACAGGTATAAACCACACATAGGAAAAACCCATAAAAATATACACATAAATAATAATGTTGCATGTAATTTAACACACAATTGACACTTATCTTGGTAATAATATCACCAACTATGTGCATACCTTCCATGAACCTCCCAACCTTAGACCACGCTGCTCATCACTCTCAGTAGTGCGTCACCCCCGAGTTGGGACCAAACTCCACCTGGGTAAAGGGGTTCCTAACCAGACTGATGTATCTTAGACAAAAGGAAAGACTCCATCACAGGTGCCAACTCAAACTAATAGCCTACAGTCCCTCAATCCCCACATGCATGTCCCATCCCAGGAAGTGTGCCCCTTCTCTTCTCAACAGTCCCTCGATTGCCCCACTTCCCTTCCAAGGCTTCAACAACAGGCCATACAGGAAGTCTCAGAGCCCTGTAGTTGTAGTTTAGCAACTTTTGGAAATCAATTCCCAACAATTTTCTCACCTAGAGATAAATTGCTCATGGTCCTGAAAACCCGCCTCTTTAGTCTCCCATGGGCCTGAAAACCTGCTTATTTAGTCCATCTCCCAAGCTAACTAGGTATGAGTATGGGTACTGGTACGGGTATGGGTACGGTACAGGTACATGTACAGGAAGGTACAAAGGAAAAATGCATGAGTCTCTGAATGATGATGGAATGAATGAATGAAGCCTCCCCCAAAATGAACTAATTCTAGACTATATGTATCATGTCCCCAACTTGACACTTGTCATGTTGAGAGCTACTTTGGTCCACTTGTCCCCATCCTTAGAACTTAGGATAAAATAATTATCCATACTTTATACTTTAAGGAATATTAATATAATATTATTTTTTGGCTTAAGCTCCCTATCTTAGCCATTTTCCTTAACTTTTATCCCCCCCTTTCCCTAACTAGTGGAGTTTAGTCCCCCATACTCTTTTATCATGGTTGGTCTACATGCAGCGATGTATTTTATATTAATGATATGCATAATTACATAAATAGGCTCACGGGCCTTTAACATCTAGTCTCTCTAGCCTAATTCAACACATAATCCTCCTAGCTTATAATAATTGGCACACTAGCCTATAAACACAACATATACACAAAAGGCTCTCTGGCCTGAAAATCACGAGCACTTAATTTTGTTGCGTGCGGTATCCTGGAATGTGCACGCTTCATCATTTTAGTGCAATGTACATGTGCACACTATACTATGGAAGGTGCATGCAAAATGATATAAATAGCTCACTAGCTTATAAACACATTTATATTTACCTTTACAATTTTGGGTTCATCCTAGGGGTATTACAGAAGTGGCATCTAAAGAAACCATTACAACACTTAAGCACAACATATTGTGATCAAAAAATCACAGTGCATATTGCACATCTTGATCTACATGATCTATTGTGTAATCTCAAATCACATTCGACATATGAATATGACCCAAGGGGTCTTATTTTATAGAATCAAGATCTAACCAACTCCCATAAAATCTGGAAGATATTTTCCACATACAACCGTCGGTGGTTAGAGTTGATCCTAAAAAAACTATTTTGTCAAGTTGACTCAATGGGACTTGGCTCGACCGACTATCTATCCAACTTGTAGTTGATTGTAGGGTTGGTCGATCCACCACCCGATTATCTTCAACTACTGGTCAACTATCAAACTGACATGCATGTCAACTACTCAACCAACTGGTGTCATGTTTTGGTCGATCGCCCGACTGATTGTGTCCAGATGTAGGTCAACCTCTCGACTGAATGAACCCAGAATATGTGTGATGAACCATCAATTATTGATGTTCCAACAACCCCCCATATACACACAACTCTGAAGGTTCATGAGGTGAAATTACATCACTGGAAACCCCCCCATAATTGCAGCTTCGTGAAGCCCAAGCAAAGTGAAAATATTGATGAATGTGGCTTCAAATAAAGGTTAGGTGAATATATCAACAACTTGATATTCAGTACGACAATATTCAATAGAAACAATGCCATCATGAACCAACTATTGCAAATAGTGAGCATGGAGCTCAACATGCTTCATCTTACTGTGAGCAACAAGATTGTCAACAACCTGTATGGTGTTGAGTAAAAGAAATGGAAGTCCTTCTCACAACATTTTTTTGAATCTTGTTTGGCTAAGACAATATAGGCATGATTATTACCCTAATTTATAGCCTTATTACAAATTCAATTAAACTTTAAGCTATTTACTTAAATACCAATGACTCTAATTTTATCATTTATCAAATGCAAACTGAAATGCAGAAGTTTTGTTTTTTTAGATAATAATTTGAACGAGAAGCAAAATCACATAATATGATAGAAATAAGAAATACCAATAGAGTTGCAAAACCATCAACGATTTTATTCATTCATTCTGTAATAACCAATACACTTCACATACTTTCAAAGTATGGACCAGATGAAAGTCTAGCAACCTAAGGTAACACAAACATAAGTCACTGATGCCTTCAAATCATACCAAGAATGATAATCCAACAACCACATCTTGCACTCCGTTATGAATCTGCACAAGAATCCAATTTAGTAATGAGAAACTAATCCGAAAACCAAAATAAGTCTGTAGACTATCAAACAGACAATCAACCTAGAAGCATATCAGAATTCAATGTTCCTTAGTCCTAGATTTTCATCACCTTCAACAGACCCTACTATCACAAGAAGTGTCTTAGCTTAGAAATCATAGATGAATGAAGTAGTAATGAAATCTCTCTTGGAAGTAAGAGTAGTAATGAAATGTCTCTTGGAAGTAAGAGAAGACCTTATCAACACAATGTGTTCTCCTCTTTCTCTTTGTCCAAACTACCCCTTTAAACATCTCCAGGGTAGTTGAATCATTCAACCACTTTTAGTTAACTCATTAACTAACAATTAGTTAGTTAATAGGAGGGATGTCAAGTAAATTAAATAATAATAATAATATGATAAGGGTACTAAATAAAAATAATAAGTGGGAACCCCCTATTTCATTTGGACCAATTAATGAACCATTTCCTCCTTGTAAATTTCACCTTAGATGAAAGACACATCAACTTGCTACATCATACAACCTGTGTCATTAAAATGCATAAGATGAAATAAAATGCCCCTTGTCACTCCATGTGGCAATCATTAATTTTACCAAAATTTAACCATTATGTGAATCTGTCCAAAATATGAAGCATAACAATCATAAGGCTATCCAAAATATAGAATTGTCAGAGTATGAGTTGTCACTAGATAAAGTGCAAACAATTTTATACACAGATACTAAAATAAACCAACAAAATCATGAAAAACCATATTTTCTATGAGAGGCCACCCCTCTCTTTCCATGACTACTTTCAACCGTTTCATTTCTCGCAACTGATGAACCTACCTTAGCAGATTTTTGATCATTTCCCTGCACATGTGAAGTGACTGAATGTGATGACTCATGTGATGACTTTGACTTAGTTGCTACTATTTTCTCCTTCTCTGGACTATCCTCAAGCTCAGTGATATTGGCCTTGGCATGATGGGCATGTGAGGCTTGGGATATAGGTTGTTGATGCAAGGAAGGAGCAGTAGTCCATGCATGGAAAGGAGGTTGTTGAGGGTGATCAATATTTGGCCAACCATGTGACTGTCCAGAAAGAGGATGTACAACATTTTGCTATCCATTATGTTTTGGTCTAACTAAGGGAGCGGAACCATGGTTTGGGACTGGATTACCGATACTTGGATGAAGGTTCTTGGGTAGAAGTGGAGGTCTATAGGATTGTTGGCCAGCCAAGTTGAGAAAACCTGTCTGCAACAACTAATTGAATTATTCCAAATCTAGATACAAATTTATAGAAAATCGGAGCCTCTTATTACCCCTTTTCCAAGGACCTAGTCCTTTACCTCTATTTTTTCCTCTTCTGCCATGACTACCCTTGCTGAAAAATATCATACTTATATACATATACAAAAATCGAAACCAAAGTTCAACTAATAGTTCATCTAAAACTTTGTAAAAAAAATAATTTAAACATGGATATGTTCATAACAATACACATGCCAAAAATCATCATGTAATTCATGTTCTCAAAGGTATCAATCATTTAGAACATGGATTTGGAAAGGGATTTGGGATTAAATGATGGGATTTGTAATGAGCAGAAAATGGTAAGTATGATAGGAATGTAAAGTGGATTGTTCTCTTCCATGACCAGCTTTCTTAATACCTCATGATCAAGTGCATGAAGTCTCAATCATATTACTTCAGCTAGAAAACATAGTTATCCATGAACAAGTTAAATATCTCACTTTTTATCAATTTAATTCTGCAAATATTTTATACAACTATAATTAAAGCACGAGAATAAAAGGGAAATTTGGGAAAATGAATTGGGATTGCAATGAGTGAAAAGTGTTACTTATGATAGGGGAATGTAAAATGGACATGCATTAATTATAAAGTTTATGATCATATTTATCCTCAATCATTTATGATAAGAAAAATTATAACCACATGCAATCTCAGGGTTTTAAGAATGAATCAATCTACAACTCATCATAATTCATTATTCCATAACCAAATTCTTTATTCAAACTCTTAACTTGCACAATGTCCAAATCAATAATTCCATTGACACCCAAAGTATTTATTTAAAGTGTTCATTATCCTTTTCTCATCATGCTATGCCCAGTAGTCAAGATTTCTTCACTTCTGTTCTAGACCTTTGATTTTCCCACAATTTTCCTCAATTACACAGTGCTACCATTGTTGCGATTATTTTATAAATTTTGAAGTTATTCCAAATTGAAAACCATCAAGCATCATTCCCAGCAGAGACCAATCATTATGATTATTATTTGAATGACTAACTTCATCATATATCAACCCCTTAAAAAACAAATCCAAATTCTTTTTGGGTATTTTTTAGTTTGTGACAACAAATAGTTTATCCAAACCATAAATCCAAATATGCATCGCATACATGACAAAATAAAATCAGAGACGTCGAGGATTTTAAACCCAAAAATTGCTTTTTAAAACTTGGTTGGGCTTGCATGAAAGAATTACAAACCTAGTTCGTAATCAAACTCATCTTTTCAACTACCATTCATTGAGTGTTGTGTATTAGTTTGTGGGTTCTCTCCATTTTGGAAAATCGATAACCCGTAACCTGCATGCAACCCTTTTCATGCGACCATAATGAAGTGAATAGAACCTTAGGTTGTAAGACCAAGTTTGAATAATAGACAAATAAAGATAAATGGATATAGGATTGGTAGTACCGAACACTGCAGATGAAAATTAGAATCGGGAAGAGAAAAACAACAGGTGGTTGCAACCCTTAACCATTCAATCAATGAAACCCCAAATTTGTGCGTGCTGATATTAAACATGAGAATCATTTGTTTGAGCTTGCATAATGCATGTAAAGAATACAAACCCCAACTCAAAATGAATCAAACCCACTGTTAACTGAAATCAATGCATGAGGCCATGGGGTGCAAAAAACCAAATAAACAAACCCATGGACAATGATACAACTCTCTTGCATATGATAGTTGAAAAACAACTAAACCCATGAGATACATAATAGAAGAAGCTGAGATATATATGTCCCAAACACATAGATAATAGGTGGAAAGTAAAATGCACAAAGCTCAACAACCATTATCTGAAACTCTTCATCAAATGCCTTTTGACTTCAACTATTCGGCTAAAACAAAACACATACATTTTCATTCAAATAGGAGTACCATTCTTCACATTTCTAGAATCATAACATGAGAACAATCAAATTAACAAGAACAACACATCATTCACAGATCCACAAGCAAATTATTTAGCAAAGAACAACATTATATGAAAGGGATTCAAAACTCTAGTACCTGGAGTTGTGTGGTACTTATTTTCTTTTGAAATAGTTACAACAGTTACTACCCAACGTCTAATCCCTTCTTCAAACTCAAAATGGATTGGATGCCAAATCACAAAGATGGTAACCCAAAACAACCAAAGTGTAATAATTATTGGTTACGTCGTGCTAGGGTGGTGACCAACAATAATCCTTTACAAACCCCAAAGATTACCACGTCAAAACCTCATGTATCCGATGAATTCCAAGTGTATGCCACGTCACATGACTTCACATGCTATATACGTAGCCACCTACCTCATTAAATACCCATAATTTTTTTCCTTTAATAGTCTGCAGTCAAGGTGCGTGATATATCTCATATACACTAACGCTACCAAACCTTTACCATACAAAAAACTCTCGAATCCATTGCAATTACCAACAACAAGGCCAATACCATTCATATCTCGTAACTTATATGATATGTGTCGAAACTTATACATGTAATCAATTGTATACATATGTCTTCGCTCCATGTTCTTCAATGAAACTAGCCGAGGTTTGTCTTCACTCCATGTTCTTTAGCTACCAAGGGGAATTTTATGAACAAACTAGTAGGGTAGCAATGGGGTCTCCATCATTTTAGGTTTATCTTTGAAGTTTCTCAGGTTTGAGAGGATCTCATATCTGAGACTTTTCCCCTCTAAAGGGCTGCTGGAAGATCAGATGTCCAAAGCAGATTTTATTTCCCTTCTCTTTCCCTCCACTTACTCACCACTTATTACAAATTACTAGCTTAAGTTAGATCAAGACCTCGCATGTCTCTACTGTTCCGGCCTGGTTTTATGAGTTAGAACGATATTGTTCTGAGTTTTCTTCCATCTGATTACCCTTTATAAACAAATCGTGACATAAACTGATGGGCGTCGGGCTCTACTTCTGCTGCAATCTAGGAGTGACTTCTGACGCCAACATTTCTGGTGTCGTTGCCGGGGATGAAGTTGAAAATTTTCCCTAGGATTGAATGACATTGAGCATCTGATTCTGAAGGCGCATCAGGCATCAGAGACCTACAAGATTTCTATTGTGCACCTGGTGACTCCATTGTGATGACTCTATTATGGTGGACCTACTATTTCGGCTGTGGCTAATTTAGCACACCTAAAAGATGAGCCCGAGGATATTTCTCGAGAAGGTTTCAGCAGCTGCTTTCTTATCTTGAGAAGTTTCCTAGGAGGACACAAAGTTAAGATCTGGCCTTCGATGGTGAAAAAAGACCAGACACATTCAAAGATGTGAATCTTTCACTTGACAAATCCATGTTTCGAGGATCGATTGGTGACTCCACTGGTTCAATATGGAGAAAATCCTAGCTTGGAGGTTTGATCCTTTTAATTTTCCTACTATTCCTAGTTTTCCTAATGTTGTCCCTTCTCTGAATGAATGGAGCAATTATTTTCCCATATTTAGAGAGCGTAAGGAGGACAACCCTACTCAGCATCTCCGTGAGTTTCATGAACTCATGCATCAGTGGGAGATACATCATGAGGATGTATTATTGAAAATGTCCATGTTCTCGTTAGTAGTGGATGCTCATGAATGGTATCATTCTCTACCCCCTACTAGCATTTCTTCACTCAGTGAATTTCATGCAGCTTTTAATAGGCGCTATCAAAAGTTTTATTCCTCTGAGTTTATCTATCATAGATGTTGAGGAATGTGAGGACAATGAGCAAGACATGGCTGTGTCTCATGAAGGTTGTGATGATAAGAGAAACTATAAGGATGAGGACCTTGGGGAGGAGGAAGATGCTTTGGGCAACGTTAGGGAACTGGTGAAATCTCTCTCTGCCCAACTGGATAGGTGGGAAGTTGAACGATGTGTAGAGGATTTTTCAGCCTTTGAAGAATATGCTCTTGGTATCTCTACAATGGATGATGATGAATATCCCAGGGAGGAAGTAGATACTCTGAGTGAGCTGATGGAGCAAGTGAAATCTCTCTCTGCCCGACTAGAAAGGTTGGAATTTGAAGACAATGTAGAGGATTTTCCATTCCTTGAGGTAGATGTTCTTGGTGGCTCTTTTGAAGAGGATATTGAAGATTTCATAGCCGTAGAGATATTAGTTTTTTCCCCTGATGAGCCTATTGTCTCAGATTTAAAGGAGGAAGAGATGGTGGAAATGGATTGTTCTCTTTTTCTTCACGCGATTTCCCATGATGTGTTTACATTTGGGGTCGAAATGGAAGATCGGGAGATAGTTCCATTTTTGCAGGATGGAGGAGTTTTGTTCTCACCCAGCTTTGATGATTATCTAGAAGAGGAGAAGCAAATCCCCACATCACAATTTGCTGACCATAGGAGAAGCTAGCCTGCATATGATAGCTACGAATAATATTCTGAGATGGATATGCAGGATTTCCAAGAGCAGACTGTGGAGCCTTATCTTCTGTTCGTTAACAAAAAACATTATGAGGAAATCAGCCATCCTGAGCAACAGTTGGAAGAGCAGAGCTTTCCCACAGGTCCTGTTTATGACGATTATGAAGCTGACTCTAGGGAGAGCTAAGGAGAAGAACTAGAAGAGAAGTTGAGGGTGCATTTTATCTTCTGTCCAGAGCCAATCAGTGAGCAGCCACTGCCTGAGATCAGTAAGCCTACTTCAATTGTCCACCCACTTATGATTACCAGAGATATTCACCCACACGTGAATAGTTGTGTAGCAGAGGAGGTTGCCTATTGCCCATTTTATAGAGTTTCCCACTGGTCCTATGAACTTGTGGAGAAATACATGGAGTTGTATTTCCTTCACAACTTGGAGCCTCCCTATTTCATATCAACTTCATCCTGTGAGGAGAATATGAAGGATGTAACTATTCTATTGTCGTGGTTGCATCATCTGTTACCAATCATTGATAGAGTGAAGGAGCTTCCCTTCAGGAAGTTAATCGAATGGCTATGGTGGAATTTTACTTTCACCTAGCCCCATGTAAAGGATTTTATTAGTTAGGACTGTACATAAATAAGCTCCTTTGAGAATGTATGTTTATTTTGTTTCGCTTTTACTTTTCATCCTATATTTTCAACAGGGTGTTTTGAGCTTGACTCCATAGTCCAACAGGAGGCACTGAAGCTGCAAAATGATTTCTTAGAGCATCACATGGACAACTCTATCCCCCATGGAGCCTAATGTTAGTGCCAATTCTTGCAAGTGGGGTGTTTCTCCCCAATTTTAGGCCCTTGGTGTAAAATGCGAAGAAATGGGGTCTAAAAACCCATCAAATGCATTTTATCCAAGGTCACAACCATGAGCACAATGTGCAGCACACATAAAATTCATTTCGGGTTAAAAATGCAAGCAAGTGGGAAGCTCCAGTATTCAACAACGAGGATCAATCGATGGAGCAGATCGACGATCGATGGGCAATTGCGGTCAATGGAGTTGCGTCGGGTTTAGTGCAAGAGATAATGCTTATATCACCGAAATGATCAGGGTCGTCCGATCTAGTGGGGACAGGTGGTAGCTAGTCAACATGATAGTGACACCGCAACCTCACAACCCGCAGGTCGGAAGGTCGGTGTGCACACAGGATCTTTCCTTTCACATGGCCCAAAGAACTCTAACCGGTTCTCCTATCTCCCTATCGGGAAATCTACACCCACAAAAAACTCTCCACGGGATTCCCCCTTTACAATTGGAAGATCGGACTTTGCAGCTTCGGGAGGTCAGTGGTCAAGCATTGGTCTCTTAAATTCCCGAAACCTGACAACAGTCAATGTTGACCCTTTCCTTTTGGTATTTTCTCTATCGCAATTTCAACACTCGCGATGTCAAACAACTTGTCTCCTCGACTCCCGAATCCCGATTTGCCGAAACTCTGATATTTCGCGAGCTTTGACTTTTCAACACCCCATCACCTCTGTCGGGATTTCAGACTTCACGGTATCGCGAATCCTAATGTAGATGTTTCAGAACTTCACCCCACAAAACTTCGATATAGCATGCCACTTGTCCACCTCACTGACTCCTCCGTGGCCTGTTATCGCTCAGTGTGTAGTCTAGGTCAAGTAGCTTAAAAGTAAAGGTCAAACTGGCGTAATAGGAGCTTCCCCACCCACTGTCACCTCGATGTGGGGATCTTTCTATTTAGGGTGGCTAATCCCAAAGGAGACGTCCCTGGCAATCTGGGGTTTTGAAAGGCAAAGGGGTTTAAAGGATCAAGGTAAGTTTTCCCTTTCATAGATTACCACCAAGAAGATAGTCAAAATGAAGGTATTCCACAGAATAGGCACCTGTTTGCGAGACAAGACAACAATAAAACTAAAATGTGCAACAGTGGTTAGTACTTCATAAATCAATGACTATCAGCATTTAATGAGCATAAATAGCAGTAATTATTGACGAAGTCAATGATTGCAAAAAATGACTATGGCTTGTAATATTACTTCTCAATAATACTGGAAATGATATAGCATCCAATGTATACAATCAATCTAGGAATTAACACAACGCATTAAATATCATCATATGCTCACATACAAAGGTTGTTGCATCATTATAATGGAGGTGACGTCAACCTAGTCCTAGGGTTAGTTTGATAGGCAAAGAGGTGGACGTTTTTCAAATTAGCCAATGAAAATAATCAACACTTCAATGTCTATTGCTAGATGACCAAGCCACAACGTTTTTAATCAGCCAAAGGTTCAAACTAGGCATGACGTCGTCATCAAATTAGGGTTAGTGAGACGTTAGGGTTAGTAGGGTTTCAAATTTAAGAGGTTTGAGAGTGCTATTTTAGCAAAAAAAGCTCAATGTTGGATAATTAGACTAGTGCCTTAGGGTATAATGGAGTCAAGGAGCAATTGCTAGGTCTCGGGAGAATCTAAATTCAAGGACAAGAGATTTAGGCTTTCTAGTGCTGCAATGGCAGGGCCACAAAGTCAAAACCCTAAGGGGAGGAGGCTCATTCCAGTTTTTCTTAAGCAAGGCCTCATGCTCCTCCCTCTTTCCTTAAAAATCTCTGGCAAAAATGGATAGCTTCAAAACATAAATCTAGGGATGAAAAGTGTTGCAAAGACAAGGCCTTTCAAACCCTAAAGGTCAAAACCCTAGGTGTAAATTCAATTAGGCCTAGGACGTCTTCCTTCTTCAATTTATGTTTCAAAAATAACTCAGAAAAAGGGGAACTAGTGTAGCAACAACTAGGCTATATTCTCCTTAATCAATGGCTAAAACAAGTCTTCTATCATGGGGACACGAAGCAAGGACCTACTTGTGTTCTTGCCACCTAGGGTTTCAATGATTAAGCAAAATAATAACAAATGTAACCATAAATGTAAGAGATTTAACCTACAACCATTCATTCAAGAAGTTTTGAATGAGAAATACACTTACAAATCAATGAAGAGCTTATCAAACCCTAGTTGTAAACCTTCCAAATGATAGAAAACACCATAAACATGCCAAAGATGATCCTCCACAAGAGTAGAACCTCACTTCCAAGAGAAAAATACCAAATCCAAAGACTAAAAATGATTCTCTCACAAGAGAGTGAGTTGTGTTATGTTTAAAATGAGGTCCAACGTCCTCTATTTATACCAATCTTATGACCTTTAATTACAAAAATAGGTCATTAAAATAGCTGACAAGGATGACTAACAATATTACACTGTTTTACACATTAAATGCTAAAGATGTCAAAATATGAGCTAAAAAGGAGACGTCAGGCCCCTCTGAGGGAGACGTTGGCCCCTTTTGGGCAAGATCAACATCCAAAAAGTAGAACATTGGCCCCTCTAGGGCTCCTGCAAGCTGCCACATGTGCCAAATGATCCTAGCACACTGCCACATGCTCCAGAAAACATCCAGCTGCCTCAGGTGACATCCTGTCCATCAAAAGCCATTGTCCCATCTGCAGTGGGTGATCCCCCCTAGGCTAGGCTCTGCTATGGTGTCCTGGTGGAACGTCCTTCTGTCTTCTTCGTGTAAGGGCTCATCACAATGTTGTCCTACCTCTGCCATCCCAACAACCATCTAATGGGCTCTTCAGCCCCATGGAGGTCCGAACTAATCATATCCCCATGTGTACTGGTCCACTGGTACCTGTCCGTCGGGTATGGTCCTGCACATCAAAGACTACGCCCTCCATGGGCTCAACAGTCCTAGGGATCA
>SNQJ01S0084475.1:37257-71791 GCA_010110895.2 Picea sitchensis | reverse complement strand
CGAAATTGTTTACAATTAATACAATATACGAATTAAAGAATTAAGCTATATACAAAAAAATAAAATATAAATAAGAACAAAACTAAAATTAATTATTTACACATAATAAAGTTAAAACAAAAATATTAATATTATAGAGAATTTAACTTAAACTAGTTTATAACCAAATTTAAACAAAACTTGATCTAAATCCATATTTTAACAAAACTTAAAACCTAACATAAAATGTATTCTAACTCAAAATGAAAATTTAAAATTAAATTAAAATAAAAAACTATACTAGTCAAGAAAATTTAAGAAAAGAGCTAATACAAGGCCCAAAAATCCATTCTAATAAAAAATTTGAATTTTAGCATATGTTACAACAATATATGTGGGCAATAACTTGTTCTTACCATGTAGGTGTGTGATGTTTTTCTCTTGATTTTAAGTTTCCTCCAACATAGAAGTATGAATTTTTTTTGGTACTTATAAGTAGGAGGAAAATCTATTTTTCCTTCATTCCATCCTTTGAATACATGTCCTTCGCTATGCTGATGCAGGCACGCCACTCAGGGCACGTCCGCTCACACAGGATCTCCTTCCATCCTGACGCAGGCACACCACCCAGGGCTTTTCCACTCACGGGATCTTACTCCTTCCACTCATGGCCCGAAGAACTCAAATGTTCCTCTAATTCCCTATCGGGAATTTTCCTTACCCACAACAACTCTTCAAAAGATCTCCCTTAATGATTGGGAAATTGGACTTCGCGATTTCGCGAATCCTATGGTCGCGTGTTTTGTGCCTCACGATTCCCCGAACCCCGATGTGTCGATGCTCCGATGCACGTGTGGGTTGACTATTCAACTCTTCGTCACTTCTATCGGGATTTCGGGATTCGCGGGATCACGAATCCTGATGTCAATGGATTCGGGACTTGCCTTTTCCCGATCCCCGATATGATACGCCACCTGTCCTCCACTAACTCCTGTCGTGGCCCACACACTCTCCCGTCGGGATATCGCGGATCGCAATTCCAAGTTACGAGAGTTTCTTACCTTCAAAAACTCTGATATGCCGAACCCCGACTCTTCCGGATCTTCTGACATGCGTCCCACTGATGGACGGTTCTGATCTTGTCGGAATATCACGGATCGCGATATCGCGATTCTTACTGCTAATGTTCACGGGACTCGTGAAACTCCGATTCCCGACGCGCTATAATTTTATCTAGCCATCCTGGCTCAGCCCCTGGCCAATGTGACCATCACCCCGTGACCACATCCTTACCCCTCGTCGGGGTTTTGGGGTTTGCAATGCCATAATACATACGCCCACGGGATTCCCGACTCCTCGAATCCCGACTCTCCGCTGCACTGACAACTGGCCTCCACTATGGCTCTTTCCTCAGCCCTGATGCGATGACAGTTGGCCCCCACTCATCGGGGTATCGCATTTCGCGATTCCAAAGTGCACAAACAACTTGTCCTGGGATCACCGATATCCCGATGACCCCAACTCCGATGGACTCTTCCCTGTCGGGACTTTCCCGATGACGCCGATGGTTGCCATGTATCCCTTCTTTGATGGACGGTCTCGATCTCTCCGGGATTTCGAGACTTTCGATGTCCCATTTCCTTGTCCTCAGGAATGTCGATTTCTCGATGGCCAATATCCCGACTCTCTTCGGATCTCCACCACGTGTCTCCACCAATGGACGGTCCAGATCGCTCTGGTGTTTCGAGACTTGCAATGTCTCGATTTTCTTGCCCTCGAGAATCTCAATTTCCCGATGGCTAATCCTCGTGCAGCTTCTATCCGATCTGACGGCTGGTGGGATTTCCGCTCCAGATCTGATGGCCCAGATCTGTTCTCCTTCCTTGTGCTCCTTCAAAGGCTTAACCTCTACGCGCCTTCACCCGATCCAACGGCTGACGGGATTTCTACTCCAGATCTGATGGCTCAGATCATTTCTCCTGTGCGCTTCTCCTGTACGCCTTCCTAGACATGCAAACCAATGGTCCAGATCTGATTCCCAGCCGATCTCATGGCTGTTGTGCTCTTCTGAGCTCCCTGCGTGCTTTCTTCCTGCGCTTGGAAGAATTTATATTTCTCCAAGGCCTCAACCTTTATCTTCTTTCTCCTCTGCAAACTCCTCCAACTCTGAGCTTCGCTACGTGTATGATAACGTTGTCCCTCCTGAGCTTTTTATCTTTAAATCCTTGGAGGATTCTTCAAGTTCTACACTCCTTGCAGAGTCTCCTCATGCACACGCTAGTGTTGTCCCTCCTGAGCTTCTTCGAACACTCAGACCCCTTGAGGGATTTTGTCTTTCTTCTCCTTCAGATGGAGAATGAAATGGATGCCTTCCTGGCTATCCTTCTGCTCAAGCGTTTTCTGGCTGAGCCTTCAGGGTGTTCAGTAACCCCGAGAATATCCTTCTTGATGGATACTTCCTCTAGCTCCAGAACTCAAAGAGTTATTTTCTCTTATGTGTCTGCCTGCACACTGACTCGATGCCCTCCTGGCAGAGTATCTTCTCTTTCACAGAACACTTGACGGTTCTGTCTTCTTCACCCGTGCACTTATGCACCTGCTCGATGCCTTCCTAACAGAGCTCTCAGAATCCTCAATGATTATGTTTTCTTCTTCATAAACTCGTCAACAGAAGTCTTCCCCTGTGCACTCCTTGCACTGGCTTGATGGCCACCTGGCAGAGCTTCCCAGAATCCTCTATGATTCTATCTGAACTCACAACAGAGTTCTTCCTCTCTGCACTCCTTGCACTTGTGCTCAATGCCCACTTGACAGAGCCTTTACAGAACTCCTAAGAGATTTCGTCTGCAGCTGTGTCTTCTCCCACATAGCCTTGCCTCCAAGGTATTCAACAACCTTGAGGTCTTCCTCCTGAGTTGTTGACTTCAGTCATGTGCCTCAGCATGTCTTTGTCTGAACCCGCAGTGTTCAGAAGTGCATCCTCAGTGCACCGGTATTCAGAGACCGCAGTACTCTGTCACGCCCTCCCGGCATGAAACCTCAAAGACCTTCACCTGAAATCACACAAACTCCCTGCAAATGCACTAACACACACATTCACAGCATATGAAAGAACACACACAGACACCCATATGACATAGAACATGTGCAGGAAAAACTGCTTTTGTATTCTATTAAATTGGCAAATCCCTGTATTTACAAAGGTGTTCTCGAGCTCTCTCTATCTCTTCTCTTCTACAACCATTACAACTCTCATATCTCATCTCAAAATGAGATCTGAAAATCTCTTTTACCTGAGGGGCTCATCGAGCGCTTCCCTCCAGGTCTACCTACTCTATTCAATTACAATAAATGGATGTCTAGTCCAGCATCTGGATCTAGATCTCAGTCGACCTAGCATTAAAGTCGATCTTATCTACAGCCTGCACAAAGGCATGACTTCCATGGCTCACCAGCCTAAGCATTAAATTACATTCAATTTCCAATTAAAATGAGGCTGTGACTCTCTTCAGTTTGAATGCACGCACTCAACGTGGCTGGCTGGCTGGCTGGCTGACGTGGAGAGATGCTCCTGCATCATATGCTCAATTTCAATCTATCATAGAGCATGGCAGATTTGATTTATTTCAAGAGACTAAGGTTCAAATCAAAGTCTAGTATAACTAAACAATTGCAACAAAACATTTAGTATGAAGTATGTGTACCTACCTGATCTTTCTCTAACAAAGACTTCTAGTCATTCTTATCCACTAGATATTTAGTATCACCATGGAAAATAGAAATGTGATAATTCAAATCCAAAAGCCAAATAACTTGATTGTGAAATGGATTCACAATATAAAATTTGATAATCAACATGCCAAACAAAACCATTAAATCAATGACGACAAATAGAAAGTTCCATTCAAATAACTTCCCAATTACAGAATATGTTCTCACCCATAAGGGAATAACTAATTGCCCCTTCTGTTTATATATTTCCCATTTTTTTAGCACTGTTGACAATTTAAGTTGGCTTTCAATAATCCAAATATTAAAATTCATAAGGTAGTTGTGCCTTGGTGGAGTTTAACTTGTTCGCTTTCACTTGTAGCTCATCACCCTAAACACCACATGTAGAATCCAAATCACCAATATGATACGATTGAACAAATTCATTTAAAATAAACCTTTAAAACATGATCTGGTACTCGATTACCAAATATATCATGGAATGTCAACTTAATGACTTAAGTCGCTATAAGAAATTGCTCATGTTTGTATGATTCCTCAATCATGTAATAAAGTTTGTAGAGCATGCCAAACTATGGTGAAAAAGAGAATCACTCTATTTGTATTAGAATACTCTTTTCGAGATATGAAAAAAACCAACAATTGTTATCATATGGAAGCAAACAAAGTCTAGGATCTTTTAGGGAAAACTACAATAGTACTCAAGACATGGAAAAAGTTGGAGGCATTTTATACCACGTCTATCACAAAACATAGAGAATAGTTTCATTTTCAAAGATTGATTCGATGTAAAAACTATTAAGAGGTATAAACACTTTAGCACTTTGGAAGAAAGTATAGGTATATTACTCATAAATGGGCTAGTATAGATTCTTGAATAATAAAACCAAAAGCAATATTAGATATTGCAAAACAAAAGTTCCATTACATTTGGCGGATTTTCTTATAATGTGCATTAATTATACACGTTATATTTTCAAATTACAAATCTTTAACCTTCCCTAATTTCAATGTAGAAGGTTTGATACAATCTTTTCAACTCATAGTATGTTCTCGTAGTTTCCCGACCTATAAAACAAAATAAGAGAAATTAGAATTATTTTCTCTATAAAGAAGGTTTCACTTTTCAATAATTTGCTATACTATTGTCTACGTATTAGAATCATGATATCCATGTTTACATTCTTACTATTTTACCATTGTGTACAAATACAAAATGATCAAAATCTTCTTCTGGCTCCAATTGTTCTTTGATTTCAAATAATGTCCAATTCTCCTCCATTGATAATGTCCTAAAGATTTCACCATTTTTCATAACATCAAATGAAACTATTGGAGAATGTGTTTCATCATCGTTGTCCTGTTCCTTTGGAATTCAAACCCATTCCCCCATTTGTCAAACATGTCTCCACCTACAAAATTTAAAGGAGATATATAACATCTGTCTTGAAATCCAATACCTGAAAGAATCAAATGAAAATAATTTGTATCATCATATATTTGTTACATTCATAATCAACTCCCTCTTTTCCTCTTATAACCGCTAAAAGAGAAGAAGCATGATACAATTAAAAATAAATAATATTGAAATGACTTACTTGAAAGACACTATGTCATGACTCAATATTCACTCTATTTCTTCTCCAGTTTGGTCATGTACTCTTCTATCCCACCCAGTGGAAAAACAAAATTGTAAATATCTCATTGGAAGGATTTTAAGTAGCATACATTTTTCCAGTTTCCCTTCTCGATGACTCCTTCGCAAAAATATTAACATGCATAGATAATGGCATGAAAATTCCACTATGCACATGAATTCCACCTTTTTCTTTCATTCCAATTTGTATTTATGAAAAGAACTTGTAACGAAAAGAAATTACAGAAGAATCATCTACATTTGGCCATTCCAATAAGATAAGGGAAGGTAAATGGATCTCTTTGAGATATCCACATGATCCAATTTTTTTCGAAAGAATGTATTCATATTTATAAAATAATACACCTCCCTTCTCTAACCATGTAGGATCCTTACCAAGATAGAGTAGTTCTCCTATATTTGAATGAACAACTTGGAAAACACTTGTTATGCATTCAGTTGGTTCCCATTCTTTCCAATTTGATATCCATAAACCTGGGATAAATGTAACATTCATGTTATAATAAAATAAGACTAAATATATGTTGAAATCATAGAAGCTTTAAATAAAATTTGACCTCAACAAACTATGATATCCAGATTGGTTATGCATACTCACAATTACAATAAATTTTCTGAAAAATTTGGCCGAGTAGAAACTTTCTCTTTTGATATCTCTCTATAGTCATAAACATGTGGCACTTGAACCATTTCCACTTTTTTCCCTCCATTACTCATCCTAAATCCTTTTACCAAACCTTTCCAATACATTTTAATGTCTTGCAAACGTCGTTTTTTTATTCCATGGCTTCCAATTGTTGATGGTTTCATTGTTACCCATGACCCAAGAGATAATGGCATCAAAAATCATTTTCCTTCATCATCAATATTGTTGATGCTGTCCCTCAGGTTGTTCTTATAAAGAACAATTCCAAGGCACCCAACAAGGCCCTTAAAATCATCTTCCCACTCTAGGCTCTTATAGAAAAATCTAGGAGCCAGAGAGGGTATCCCTTGTGAAAATTTAAAGAAAAATAGGTGAAATTTAAAATCTTAATCACAATCATTTAGAACATCCAACATTATTGATGAGACAAGAAATAAGATAAAACAATCAAAACAAGACCATAATTTAGTTCATATAAAGAATTAAATTAAGTCAGATCACTTCATTAGTAAGAAGCAAGTCCCCATTAATAAAGTGAAAACAATAAAATAAATCAAACAAAAAAAGAATTACAAATAGATTTTATGGAAAACATATGAATCACATATAGTATTATATACTGGAAATACGAGATTATCCAATGTCATTCACAAATCTAAATAGAAAGATAATATTCAATTTAACCATGTATGATAAATTGAAAACTTTCTATAATGAACAATTTCAATGAGGATCAAGTCATCTCAAAGAATAGAATTTAAATTGTAAAGCATGTTAAACGAAAAAAAAAAAACCTATACATAAAAGAAATTAACATGAAACAACATTAACATAACAAAATCTTATTTAAAATCAAATATGGGCACTATTGGAAATCTGAAACCATCATCTTATTGCAGTGAATTCACAAAAAGCAATGTATGTCTTTCTAGAAAATCTGACCCTTAGAGGGCCATCCAAAAATATTTTTATAGTTATTTTTCATAACTGTAAAATAACCGTCTTGAAATAAATTCCTTCAAAGTGAATTAAAATAAACTATTTTTTGTTTTTTTATCTTGACACCAATTTGAATTTTCTTTGTCGAAGATAAACTGCCAGTTGTTGGTTCCTTGAAGGTTATCTTCTTCCCTTTGAGTGATGTACCCGCCACCTCTCTATGATCGCTTTCAATAGAACCAGAAGAAACTTTGGTTAAGTCTTTTTCGCCCTCTATTTGAGTAATCATTTCCTATAGAAGATTCATTGGGACTAATTTAAACCTTAGCATCTCGTTCCATTTGGTAGGGGTAGGAAAAGGTTGTCTCAACATTTTTCTCTATACAACTTCAAGCTATGTAGATAAAAGATAGGGATTTTCAGGATGATTTATAAGCAGATCATTAAGCATTGTTAAATTATAAAATCATTTTTTAAAGAACTTACAATAGTTTTCCCAATGAAAACTATGGTTTCATCAATATCAAACTAAGTATTATCTCTGCAAGCAATTAATGCTTGAAGATATGCTTCTTCGGATTAAAGCCAAGGATTTGTTGTCCAAGGAGATGGAAGACCAAGTTTCCTGATCTTTCAGAATTTTCTTTTGAATTCAATTATGTCTTGATGAACTTCTTCAGTATTTTTAACCAATGCTCGAAGTAATTCACCTTTATCTATAACATTCTTGACCTTCATAACATAATTTATCTTATCTCTGATTCCTGAATCTTTCAAATTTTGATCATACATAGAACCAATGAATTCAATTATTCTTTCATCCTGGGGAACCTTCTTTTCCATTTTAGACAAAAGATTACTAATGTCTAATTGTGCATTTTTAATAGTAATTGTTTCACAGGATTGAAATATTTCCAAAAAAATTCTAAAATGCTCCATAACTTGAATAATATGATCCCATAATATTTTTCTGGCTTGGATAAGATGTTGTGTACCTGCAGTTTGTTCTAGTGTATCCTCAAGAAATTTTTTCAATATTTCCTTCTCTTTCATAAGAACATGGGTTCTTTGAGTCATTGTTTCTAATTTCTCTTCAATATCAATAATTTGTTATTCATTTAGTTGATCGCTCTTTGATGGTTCTATAGTTGATTTTGAGATGGCCATAGAAGATGTTGTTGAAGAATCATAATTCTGATTTGTTCTGCTTTATTTTCCAAGAACTTTCTCGGAAATATTTTCCTTTTATGTTTTTAATCCAACAATCTCCTTGTTGAGGGATATCAAATTTTCTTTGAGAATAACATTTTATGAGTTGACCTTATTCTTTGCTTAATAAGACTCAATCAATTCTTTTTATTCTGTCAACTGAAAGGAGGGAATATTCAATTTAGCCTTTAATTTGTTAATATATCTTTCTTTTTCATCTAGGATAGATTTAAATCTTCAAGTATCCTTATTTCCATCAATTATTAAATCATTTTTTCCTTCTAGTTCTTTAACCCTATTTGCCTTGATTTTGTTTATGGTATTTTCATTTCTCAACTGCTGAAACAATTTTACCACAACATTACGCAACTTTCTAACATTTACTTATGATTGAATCATCCTACGCTCTACCATCTCTCCAGTTTGTTTATGCCATTCAATTGAATCAAAATCATTACTTGAGATAAATCCACTTCAACTGAAGTAGTCTTATATTCAACTAGCCATGTGTCTTTAATTGCTTCAGGTTGCATCACCAAAATATTAAATTGATTATTTTTTAGATCAGTTGAAGCTATAAATCCAGGCCCTGATAATTCTGGACTCTCTAATATAGTACTACCTTTGAAAGCTAAAGACAAACTTCGGTCATCCTTCAAAGTCATTCCATATGAAACTATAACCAAATGCCCTTATGATTTATTCTTTTCCAAATCTCCAAGGATAGATGTAATATGCTTAGAGATATCTTCTAGTGCTTCTGCATTTTCTTCATTAATGGAATCTAATAATTTACTTTGTTTAATCACTCTGGGCTACAAGTTGTTCATCTTGGATTCCTCCATTGATTTTAATTCTCAAGAATCAAACAATCAGGGTCAACAGAATAATCCTCTACTCCAGCGACTGTTGTTTCCTATGATTGCAGTGTATTTTCCAATTTTATATGACTGGTTGAGTTTTGCATAGTCAAAACATCCTGCATGTCTTGCCAAGTATTTTATTAGAAATTTTTTCAATAGAAGGATTAGGAGAGTGTTGATAAGCGATTAATACAACCTTTTTCCGTTGTTTTGATATAATATGATAAGGATCATATTTCCATGATACATACTTTCTTAAATAATAATAATACAACAAATTTTCTATAAAATCAAGGGTTGATTTGATTTTTATGAGAAAAGAAGAAATTGTTGCAAGTAAAGGAAAGGATTCCTTTTTACTTTTTGAAATAAAGTGCAAGTGATCGGTGAGTAATATTTGTCTGCAAAATTCTAGTGAAAAAATTCTATGAGAAATATAAACAAACAATTGATATGGTTGATCTTCAAAACCATAGATTTTGATAAGAGTAAAATATTTAAAACAAACCAATCACCCACTTTAAGGGTATGATGCAATTGTAGATTTTGTCGATATGAAATAGGCATCATAGGAGGTTCATATCCTAAATGAAGAAGATAAGTATTAAAAATAAATTGATTAGAACACTGTAGATAACCATCTTCAAATACTGAAACTACTAAAACAAAATTCCCTCTAGTAACAGGAGTTACGAGGAAAATATCTCTATGGCTAGGGGTAAATCACAATAGACGGAAATGATTACAGAAATCAAATCTAATCTCAGGTATGTTATATAAACAAATATGCTAGAAAGACAAGATAAAAGGCCTACCTCGTCCAGACGTTTGATGAAGTCCACCATTGAGAACTTGACTCAAAGCAATACACCTACAACTTGTCCTCAAAAACCAAGAAACGTAAGAATATGGTGATATATATAATTTTAGCACATTCAATAGTATAATCCATCAAAATTCATAACAAATACGCCTATGGAATAACAATTCAAATATTTTCAAGATATTAATTGGACGAGAAAAGAGTATTTCTATTAAAATGTAATCATCATAAGTGAATGAATTACAACCTTCTGTTTTGGCATGGTTTGGAACCGAGAAACTAAGTCCCTTCCAGTTGGGCCTCCACCACTTCAATCCTCCACCAAAGGAAAGCTTATCAATCAAGTAGGGAAGAGCTTGGGGACTAAACAATGAGTTCAGACTTAAAAGGACAATGGGATGTAGACTCAATATGAAGTGAATAATTTCTCCAAAGTAATTTTTCTCTCAAAGTTGAATTCTTCTGCTCTTTTCCATAGCTCGGATTTGGCCCATTTGTAGCCTTCAAGTGGAACTGAAGGGTCGAGTTGGAACGTTTCCAATATATGGAAGGTCAAGGATCATGGATATCATGACGTGACATGGAAACCCAAAACCATTTTTGAATTTTGGGCACAAATGTTGATGTACGTGGGTTGTAGTGGTGCAACCTACGTATACACATGTTGTACAATAGTTAGGGTGCGTATATGTGGAAAAATATTGTTTTTAGCTATGGGATTTTCAAAAAGGGACTTCAATTTTGCATAAGGAAATGGAGGAAGGCCTTTTGTGCAAGTTTTCATAGGGTGAGGAAAATATTTCTATAATAGATGCCCCCCAATGTGTGAGGTCAGAGGAGTATCTGTGATGGCCGAAATACATTATAAGACCCAGAAGTGGAGTAATGGGGACCCAGCTGTAAGAACTAGTTGTTAATGAGAATATTACAATTTGTACTAACTTTGCACACATGGTTGCCAATTTGAATTGCACTGCAAATCCATGTGAAAATATACCAAATAATTTTCCATGGCCATGAGTAGGCAATACTAAGGTGGTTACATGCCAAAGGTTGTCATAGTCATGAACAAGGCCTAGTAAAACCAATCTCAAAATCAATATGAAGATATATGTATACAATGGAGTACAATCTGACCTCCCGTGATCATTGAAGTCACATAGGTATTGGTCCAATGAAAGGTAGCAATAGCTTAGGAAATCTATGAATATGAACTAATGTCTTCAAGTCTTCTACACAATCTTCCAAATGTGCAACTCTACATCGTGTGAATAAAGGACTTGAGGTCGAACACAATGAGACTTCCTTTGATTACCGGTCATTGAGGTATATCATTAACAAACACAAGACAGCCTACTGATAATGAAAGTAGGTATCAAGGCACCGAGTACACTATTGCAAGTGTGAATAGAGGTGACGGGGTTGAACACTTGAAGAATCCATCGATCAGGAGACATTGATGTATTCCCAACTATCGATGGTGAGAGAACCTGCCACTAATGACTACAAGCCTCTCGGTACTCATAGGACTCTAGGTCTCATCTCTAGAATAGATGAGCTAAATTTGATGGAAGGAGGCCCGCTGAAAGGAGAGAATTAAGGCATCTCTCATCATTCATCACGAGGTACAAAGCAGGAGCTTGATGATTTGGAGGAAATGGATGAAGAATGTGTTCATGAGCCAATGACCCTACGCTTCTTTCATGTGTTCCAGATGCAAGCGGTACACAAAAAAAATCCTCCCAATAGCAGCCAATAAGGAAAATTGTTGACAAAGGTGAGGAAACCACCAATAAGGATAATGGAATCTAATACACAGCATGAATCCCAATTTGAATATATGATTTTTCATCGAACACAAGGGAAACCACCTAGTCAATGATCAATGATTAAATGTCAACTATTGAGTTCAAGGTTACCTACCAATGAGGAAAGTAGGACCAGGGTGCGCAATAGGACTACAACTGCATTTTATTCTGAGATATACTAAGGGTATGACCGACACAAAAATTCAAGAGTTTTGAAGAATGGCCGACATAGGTCGATAGACATCCTTTGAAAAAGGGCATGAGACATATGGAATACTCGAGAAGCATAGACTGAAGCAGGAGGCATCAATCAAACTCTCCATAGGGACTAGAAGAGTAACTAGTCGGGGGAGTAAACTCTTTGTAACAATATTAGCTTCTTAAGGTCATGCTAACCCAAAATTTTGATGATAAGTGGACTCAAAAAAAAAAAAAAATTGTTCAAAGGTGACATGACTACTGCCAATATAAGAAAATATTCCCTTCACGCTCGTCTTTTCTTTGTTTTCTCATAGTCAAATGAATTTTATGATACAGAGGAGGAAACGAGTGTCACAAGTAAGAATACTAGTTCTAGCAGTGGAACATACCTATGCTCAATGCAAGGAGATGCATGTGGGAGATGGACACTTGGGGGAATATTTCCTCCTGGGTATAGGGTTTCAAGTTGCAAAGGATATAAACAAGGCTCTACTTGCATGATGATGTAAACTACTAAGGTGAGAGGCTTATAATGCAAAAGCAAGAACCAACAATAGGCTCAATACTACAAGAAAGAGAATGAGATGTAATTACAACTTAACACCAAAAAATGTCATTTTCTATAATCTTAGTCTACTTGGTTTGAAAAATGGATAAAATTGCACCAAATAGACATCATTTCAAATCCAATTTATGAGTGTTAAAGAGACAAGTTCACTCGACATCTTTTTTCTTTTTGAAATGAGTTGAAAAAGAGATTAAATCAAACTCATTTGGGAGTCCTCTAGGTATAGGTCAGCATGTTTATGAGTGAGAAATGAGGTTCAACATAAATTCATTTCTTATCTATAAGGGAATCTCGGTCCTACGGACAAAAATATTTGCATGGGCACCGAATGAAGCAGGGGATCTAACTAGGGTACCCATGCTTGGTAAGTCTCTACCATTCAATAACGACACTTCTAGTTGCAGATAGAAGGTTATGTGTCACTATGAAATGGGTTCATACCTAAGGCATATGAGTGACAGTCATAGGATGATGAAAGCGTGCATGATGGATTGGATACCTATCCTATATGTTCTGTAACAAAAATACCTATCCAAATTTACGAACGAGAGACATGGCACTGAAAACCGCAAGAATCCTTAGATAAAACTGCAAAAACCAACTCCATCCACTATTGTATTAGTCCATTATGCCAAAATATTGAATGAAACTAAACAATTTTACTATACCATTTGTATTTGTTACCCAAATAGTGGATTTTGGACCAAATTTCTTCTAAACTTCAACTAGTGATTGTGGGAGCTACGAACACCGGAATCGACAACCATCTGGACCAGGTAACTCATCGTTCTCTCCTCTTTATTTTCAGTGGATTAAATATTGTAAGTAGGTTTCATTTTTTAAGTTATTTAGGGCACAATTTGAAAACTTAGGTGTACACAAGCTACAATTTATTGAGTCACATATACGCATGCTTATATGTGGTTGTTTAAAATAGCCAGTGTATAAATGACCCTATATGCTATTGTGTACACTAAATCTCACATATATGTCTGTGGATAGTGTTTTTTAAAGGTTTCTAACTTAAAAAAGGGTTTGACTCTTGTAGGATTGTGCTAGATTGGAGAGAAAGAGAGCATGAGGAGGTGGATGTTGTAGTGGAGAGAGATCCAGGGGCCCAAATGGCCTTAAAAATATGTGGGCTATACAATTTTTGGGCTTTCAAAGGTATGAGGGATCAATTAAGATTGCTACAGTTTCTTGTGAATTACTGGGATCTGGATAGTGAGACCTTCAACCTTGATGGACAACCATTAAGGATTGAAGTTGAGGAAATCTATTTCTTGGTGGGATTGTTACATCGGGGTGAGGTGGTCAACCTCAAATCTTGGGGAGCTAGGAGTGGCATGAAAATCGAGGAATACATAGCCACTCATTGCATTGTAGGGACCGAAAAGGTAGGAAGCAAACTCTCAATCAAAGCGATAAACAATCTTAGTCTCAAGATTGTTGTCCTAGTTTTGACACGAATCACAGGATTAGACTCTTTGCAGTAGGAATCAAGGCCACTTGTGTTCTAATCAGTGGAGTTCTTGTGACCCACGGTGTATGACTGGTGCACCTCATTGTTGGCTAACACGAAGAGTCATCTAACAGAATGCAAACTGGGTAGTAATAGGAACTTCGGGTTCGCTTTTATTCTGTGTAGTGTTTTCTTCGAGCGGTTTCCAGGCTTGGGACCTAGACTTGAGATTATTCCTCATGGAACTCGCAATCCAGCCATGGCATGGTGGACCGAGGTGATGAGGCGACAGAGGGGTGGTAGGGTTCCAACACCCTACAATGGTGAATTTTTTTTCTGGTGGATTCGACAGGTGATAGCTATGGATGACTACCCTTACGTCGGAATTGACTTCATAGGATATCGTGACATGCCATTATCACCATGGTCAACCTACAGAAACATAGGTATGTCAAATTGTTTTAAATATGTCATTTTTTTTATAGGAAAAAAAAACTATTTTTGGATGATGTTAAGTACTAATTAAACATGTATGTGATGCATATGTAGTTCCATGATGGTTGGACGAACTTCCATGACATTGTCGGAGGCACATGGGAGATGAGGTAGTGGGAGGGGATGCAGATAGAGTGCTTCAAAACATGCAGGGAAATCTGTCTCATTTGACGCAAAGGATTCCCATTATTCTGGTGGAGGATCTGTTGAAGGATATGCAACGATAGGTTGTAGGTGTGCCCCATGCTTGGGTACAACTATTTTGACATCTTGCAAACGTTGTAGTCTACTATCATGACACTCATCCAGCGCCACAGGTGTAGATGTCATAACTATTGTATGATCGGATGTATATATATATTGAGGGAGTCATTCCCAATTTTGTACTATAACATCATATTTTTTGAAATATATATAAAGACATGGTTCTTCGGATTAACTTATGTTACAATGTGTACATTGATGAAAATGTTTTATTTGCTTTAGTTATATGACAAATTCCAATCTAAGAAAAAATTAGCATATGCATCAGATACACAATTAGAATTTCTAGGTATGTGATGATAAGTAATAAAATCAAATTTTCGTTCCAAAAGTCGTACCCATAAGAATCGTCAGACTAAAGTAGGGTCACGCACACGGTAACTATAATTCAACTGGCATACTACTAACTAGGATTCCATGCAAACTTCTAAATATAAAATACCATGTGAAATGGCATCGTGCAAAAGTTCTATAACAACGCTACATTTAGCCACATTATTCGTGGATGGCCTTAGGAAAATGCCACCTGAAGACACCAATAGAACCTCAAGTGAGTAAACAACCCAAGCGGTGGAAGCCAAGTTCTATGTATGACAACTCACCCCATATCTGAATCCTAAGTAGACCAAAGACTCCATTGAAATATGCCAACCTAGGGAAAACTTGATAAGCAAGCTGAAGATAAAAGTTAAGGGAAAATATATATACACTAAATTACATTAGTACACAAAGAGTTACACCCAATCTTGGGGATCAAGCATAATATATTTTCCAATAGAGCCCATTCTTGGGCTCAGCCAACATGTTCCCTTCATAATAATCTAATTCATAAGCTCCTTTTTCTAAGACACGTCGTACAATATAGGGATCGTGACACATGGTTTTAAACTTGCCTACCCCCAGTGTTTCTTTGGCTTGATCATATAGAAGGACCAAGTCACCCTTAGCATACAACCAAGGACAAACAGACTTATCTTATTGGACCTTGACACATCTTGTGTTCTCTTTGATAGTCATCGAGGCATCTCGACGCTACTCATCTAGACTCTCTAGGTGTACGAGGTGTTGTTCGAGATCATAAGTGACATGTAGGAGCACCACTGCCAATCTAAGAGAAGGGATATCGAAATCAATAGGTAAGATCGACTCCACACTGTGTACTAAATAGAAAGGAGAAAAATGGGTCGAAGTCTTGATCAAGGTTAGGTATGCCCAAAGTGTTGGATAAAGCATGATATGCCATTCAAATTTTCTCTGGCTGACAGTTTTCTACAAAATGGTCTTGAGAGACTTGTTCACAGCCTCTACTTGTCCATTTTCCTAGGGGTAGTAAGGGGAAGAATGACCATGCTTAAACCCTATTTTAGATGCTAGTTCTTGTTGGAAATACTAAGACAACTGAGGGGGGGGGTGAATTAGTTGTTACTGTTCTTAAACAATTTTATACCTATTAAAATGTTATTAACCTTCTTCAAGTGATTATCAAGATTATACAAGTCATGAACAACATACATAATAAACATCAATCACACACATGGTATACACAGAGACATATATTCATGAGGAAACCCATAAAGGGAGTAAACCTCTTCTTCTTGGAATGATAGGCAGTATTTTATGTTTTGTACATCATCAATCTTTGAGCACCATCTCAAAATGAGGATACAACCTCTTCTTTAACAAGATGCAACTTGTTGAGAGCACCAACCCTTTGGTTTCTCTAGGACCCACTAGAAGGAAGCACCAACTCCCTGAGTGTTCCAACACCAACTAGATGGAAGCACCAACTTCCAGTCACACAAGCACCAACCTGTATAATAGAGAACAATGGTTCTCCCTTGCACCACCCTACCACCCTGGTTTTTTTGGATGTAACCAAATGGAAGCTACAACTCCCTATGTTCAAGTACCCACTTGAAACTCTGAGGACAACAGTCCTCCCTAGCACCTCCCTACCACCCTAAAATATAAATATTTTCTTTATGAAATTTATTACAGTGATACAGTATTTATCAATGGCTTACTAGTCTCATCACTATTCTACTACACTTCTCTTCTCTGCCCACATCAATGTCTTGTTGTTGCTCGCATCATATTCACACTCTTGTTCATCTTCTCTTCTAGATTTTATACTCTGTCCTGCCTCTTCATTATGTTTCGCTGCCTCTCTGATCTTCCCTTCATATCATCCACTGCATCACTTCCTACACACATACATCACCCTCGAAAATGCAAATTATCTTCTATGTTTTGCATGTCCTTCACATGCCAATTCATCTGCCTGATCATTATTCAAACTCTTTGTATTCTCTGGAGGTTATCTAGAATCGGTTCATCATCAGTGGGCATTATATTGATATTATTTGGATTCTCTGGTAGTCACAACTCTTCTTCTTCTCTGGTAGTTACAGTTAGTCATTTTTGGCATCTTTGGATTCTAAAAGGCGCTTCCTTCACATGACCACCGACAGTGACCAGACGCCTATTCAAAAGGCGCTTCATGATCTTGGTCTAGCGAGCGCTAGCTCCTTTTTTCGATATGACCTTGGGCGATGAAATTCAAGTGACCATGCGGTTGTGGGTGCAGCCAAAGGCGGTTTGAGGGAAACCTGATTTTCTCCCCGCAATTCACCACAGAGCTCCACGTATGCCTTTGGTGATATTGTGGTTTTGATTGTGTCCCACTCACGAAAAATTAATACACAATCATGTTCTATCCCCACAATGCAATGAGACCATCGATCTCACAATATTGACGGTGCTTCTGAACTGACAGTTCAGATCTGTCCTCTCAAGTCTGCGGATCATATCTACCCTTCCTAAATCAAAGGCTGAGATTTACTTCGTGATCCAGGTTCCGGGAGTTTCAAATATCAAACCTCGCTTTTCCCATAAACCAAACTTTCGGAGTGACAATCCACTGACGCATGTCCCTCTTGGATCAATGGTCGAGATCTCCTTAGGGTCTCCAAACTTCGTAGATTTCGAATCTCAACTTCGCGTTTCTTATGACTAGCTATCTTCCAAAATGGAAGATCTGCTGACATGGGTGAGACATGTAGGCAGTGTAGTGGGGTGTGGAGGCAGAGTGTGGTAGTTGAGTGTGACGTGTAGCGAGTAGTGGAGTGTGATGTGTATCGGGTAGTGGAGTGTGACGTCAGAGTGTGGAGGTGGTATGTATGAGTGGTTTGGTGGTTTACGCAGAGGGGGGATTAGGTGGTAAGTGGTAATGTGCAAGGGGGGTCCGAGTTAATAGGAAGGTGACATGTATGAGGGTCCCACATGGAAAATACCACCAGCTCGACCTCCCCCCCAATGGTTAAAGGAAGAAAGGTCAAGGGGGTCTGATATTCTCTATTGACCATAGATATGAGTCCTCTATTCTTGGCCGCTGAGATTAGTGTGTCCTTTCCTAACTTATCATGTCCTTACACTTTAGAATGATCTAATGGCTGAAATTCACTTCGGATGATCTGACGGTCGAGAGTGTATTTCGACTCTCCGGATCTTCGGGCTTTGGGTATTTCAAATCTCAAACTTGAAATTATTGAGGTGAGATTTTTTCAAAGCTTAACCTCCTCACATATTTATACCCGAAACGAATGTTGTTCATTTGATCAAGATCTCCTATCAATGACTCGATCTATCTGCAATGCAGCTCTTCTAGCTTATCATGTCCTTCCTCTTAGAATGATCCAATGGCTGACAGAAATTTTCATAAATGAGATCTTAAATATTACCTTGCTTATCCTATCCTTCCACTCAAAAATGATCCGACGGATGACAGGAATTCAGGTTTGATCCGACAGTTGACGGGTATTTGGATAATCAAATTCTCAACCCTTTAGCCCCGCTTATCCTATCCTTCAACTTTAAAATGATCTGACGGTTGATGGGGATTCGGGTTTGATCGAGATCTCATATCTCAACCCTTACTTATCTTGTCCTTCCACTAATTCAATCTGATGGTTGTCGGGTATTCATCCTTAGCTTATCCTTCTTGCAAATCCACTGGATCTAACAGTTGTTGGTCCTTTGCACTCAGATCCAACGGATGGGATCTATTCCTCTCTTGCGCACTCATTCCTCATGTCTGGAGTCTGATCTAATGGTCTGGATTCTTCACAGTGATCGATCCAACGAACATTGTCACTCTTCTTCTTAAGATTTTGATCTCTCCGACTTAGAAGGTTTTCTAAGTGTTCATGGGTCTCGACCTTTTCTCCTCCTGTGAGTCTGTCTCTTGGACCTCATCTACACTTATGGAAACTGTTATATCTTCTGATATTTCTCGTCTTATTCTCTCTCGAGATTTGGTGATATTTCCATCAATGACAAGAACACTCTTCCTGTAAACATGCCAACAATATCCCCCTTTAGCATTGATAGAAACCCTGAAAGGATGCACTATTCTTCTTAGACCTCCAACTGTAGCATACAGACAACACCTTTTTCTCCCCCTTTGACATCAACTTCAAAGAAAAGAGAGAGTGACTCTGTGCTCCCCCTAAACAGATATACTAGGAGCACTCTCCCCCTCATCAGATAGACTATTTTAACTTGATAACGGGGTCACGCCCAACTTCTGGTGTAGATACTCATACTGATATTTTGCAAGCGGTTTAGTGAAGATATCAGCAATCTAATCTTTGGATGGAATATAATGCAAAGAAACAATAGTGTTGGTCACTTGTTCCCTCAAGAAGTGATACTTGATGGGTATATGCTTGGTATTGGAGTGAAATATAGGATTCTTTGACACATTAATTTCACTAGTACTGTCATAGTGAATTGGGATCGGTGTAGTATATTTTACCTCCAAGTATGCAAGTGTCTGAATCATCCACAATAATTGGGTACACCAAGTGGCAGTTGCAATGTATTCATCTTTTGTAGTTGATAAGGAAATGGAACCTTGCTTCTTTCTCAACCATGCTACAAGGGAATCTCCTAAGAAGAATGCACCTCCCCTCATGTTTTTCCTTTCATCCACGCAGTTAGCCCAATCAACATCTGAATAGACTGATAGTTGAAAATTTTGATTCCTAGGATACCATAGGCCATAGTTCATTGTTCCTTTCAAGTATCTGAATATTCTTTTGACAGCTAACAAATGACTCTGTTTAGGTGTAGCTTGATACCTTCCTACCATCCCAACATCATGCATTATGTCTAGACAGGATGTTGTGATGTACAATAGGTTGCCTATCATAGACCTATATGAACTCTGGTCAACATCTGGTGAGTCATCATCCTTTCTTAACTTGCATCTAGACACCATAGGTGTGCTCATAGGTGTAGAATATTCCATTTGAAACCTTTTCAACATTTCTCTTAGATATTTCTCCTAAGAAAGAAATATTCCTTCATACCTCTAAATAATTTGCAGACCAAGAAAAAATGGTAGTTCCCCTGTCATAGACATTTCAAATTTAGATTGCATGGAAGAAGCAAACCATTGTACCAATGAAGCATTATCACTTCTGAAGATGATGTCATCGACGTAGACCAACACAATGAGCAAATCATTGTCCCATGTTTTGATATATAGATTGTTTTCAATTGTTCCTCTATTGAACCCTTTGTCTTGAAGATACTTATCCAGTCTGTAGTACCAGGTACCAAGAGCTTGTTTCAACCCATATAAGGCTTTCTTCAGCTTGTAGACAAATGTAGGGTTATCTGACAGTTGGAAACCTTCTGGTTGTTCCATATAGACTTCTTTTAGATCTCCATTTAGAAAAGTTGACTTGACATCCATTTGATAGACTTTAAACTGTTTATGACAAGCATAGGCAAGAAACATTATAATAGCTTCTAATCTTGCTACGGGTGCAAATGTTTCATCAAAATCCATTCCTTCTATTTGAGCATATCCTTTGCAGACCAATCTAGCCTTATTTCTTACAATAATTCCTTTCTCATTCATCTTATTTTTGTAGACCCATTTGGATCCTATTACATTTTTATTTGTTGGCCTAGGAACGAGTTATGAAGTGTCATTCTTTTCAATCTGGTCCAGTTCCTCATTCATTGATTTTAACCAATTTATGTCTTTACTGGATTCATTAAATTTCTTGGGTTCCACCATGGATATGAAGGCTATATGTGATTACTCGGTGTCTTTGATTATCCTTCTCCTTGTTTGTACGCATTTGTCTTTCTCACCAATTATCTGACTCTCAGGATGATTCTTGTGAGTAATTCTGGAGGAAGGATTTGATGTTGTCTATTGATTTGAGTCTGCCTGAGTATTTGTATATTCATCTGACTTAGAGTCTTCTTTTTTTGATTCCTGGACCTGTTCATATTCAACTTCAACTATATCCTCTGTTGTTGATTCAATATTGCTCACCTCTCTTACTGGGACTCCTTCATCAACTTTTATGTCAATGAAACCAACCAATTTATGCAGCCTCTTATTATATAATCTGTATCATTTATTGTTTGTAGCATACCCTAATAAGATGCTTTCATCATCCCTGTCATCATACTTTCCAAGGTTTTAATTATTATTCTGTATGTATCACTTACTCCCAAAGACTTTGAAGTGTTTGATAGAAGCAAGTCTTCAACACCACAGTTCATAAGGTGTCTTGTCACTGTGTGGTCTGAGGTGAGCTTTGTTAAGAATATGGATTGTTGTGTATATTTATTCTACCCAGTAGGTTTGACCAATGTTCTTCTCATTCATCATTGACCTGGCCATTTGCTGAACTATTATGTTTTGCCTCTCAACTACTCCATTTTGTTGTGGAGTTCTTGGAATTGTGTAGTCTCTCTTGATCCCATGTTTATCACAAAATTCCTTGAAATCACTTGACATAAATTCTCCTCCTCTGTCTAATCTTACAACCTTTAATTTGTTGCCTATTTGATTCTCAGTTAAAGCCTTAAATATTTTAAATTTCTCAAATGCTTCATCTTTTTCTTTGAGAAAAGAAACCCAAATGAGTTTTGAGTAATCATCAATGATAAGCATGAAGTAGGTTTCCTTCCATGTGCCTTCCTGTCTTGATGATCCACATAAATCCATATGAACTAATTTGAGTGGTTTCTCTGTTGAAGTAGAGCTCTTGGATTTAAACTGTGTCCTGGTTAGCTTTCCTACTTGGTAGGGTTTACACACAGAATCTTGTGGCTTTGATATTCTTGGAAGATCTTTTACTGCCTCAAGATTTTTGAGCTTGATTAAGTGGTCAAAATTTATATGTCCAAGTCTTATATGCCATAACCATATTTCATCATGTTTTCTTAGATGACACTCTTATCTATCTTCTTTCAGCACATATACATTATTACTTGTCCTTATGCCTTTAGCCACCACTTGTCCTGAGTTTACAGACTTTATCTTACAATCTTTGGAAGTGAACACCACTTCACATCCTCTGTCGCACATTTGAATTACACTGAGCAAATTATGTTTCAGCCCATCTACAAGCAGAACATCCTGGGATTTTCCTTTGCCATTACTTAAACTCACCATCCCTTTACCCTTGATTTTACCTGGTTCATCATTTCCAAAGGTCACATTTCCTGTTTTTCTTCTACTTATAGAAAGAAACTTATCCTTGTCTCCAGTCATGTTCTTGGAACATCCACTGTCTATATACCAAGGGTCTTTTTGTTTTTGAGCTAAAAGTACTAGACCACATTTTTCACTATCTTTCTTTTTCCATGTGTTGGTATTTCTAGCTAAGGGTTTTATCCTTGGATCTAGTTTGTAATTCTTCAGATGGCAGTTTGCAGCTTTATGGCCGAAATTATGACAGTTATAGCATTCAAGATCAATGTTCAATAGGTCAAAGTGATTGGTGCAACTTTGTCTACTCATTGGCTTTTTCGTTCTATGTTGCAAAGATTGTGTGTTTCTTGATCTCCTCAGTTTCATGTCTCTAAACTTAATTTGACAATTTGCAATCTTATGACCAAAATTAGAGCAGTAAAAACAGTAACCATGGAAGAAATTTTGGTACCTGAAGGATGGCCTTCTATTGGCATTTGTTTCTCCATCTTCTGATGTATTTGTTTTTTATCAAGGATCATCTTGTCCTTATTAGCTAATGGCGACAGAGTATTCACATGGTCTGATTGCCTGCTGACTTGGAACTTGATCATCTTCACTGGCTCTTTGCTTTATGGTTGTTTGTTTATTAAACCATTTACATAGCCTAAATCAATCTTCAACAAAGGATATCTATGTTTTCTCAGAACGTCGTTTAGTTTTGTTGAGGCTTTAATGCTTGGAATATTTTGGAGATACAATGCTTTAAACTTCTCCATCTCTTTATGGTTTTTAATACCTCTTCTTCCCAGGCTTCACATCTTGCCTTCTTCTCTGATAATTTTTGTTTTAGAATGTCCTATATTTTATTTTCTTCTTCTAATTCCACTTTTAGCAGGGCAAAGTCTTCATCAGCTTTTTTACAGTCTTTCTTGAACTGTATCATCAATTGTTTTTGCTTTTGCTTCTTAAATATGAGTGTATAAATTTCTTCTAGGGCATTGATTAGTTCTCCTTCCAAGTCAACCACAAATTCTTCATCATTAACATCACTTCTTGTGTTTCTATTATAATAATATTCTTTGTCCATAAGCATAAAGTCATTAACCTTATCTTCACAAGAAGAGTCATTATATATGTCTCTTGAAGAGTCATCATTGTTTACACAAACTTTTATTTTTACCAAATCTCTTGAATTTGTACTTCTCTTCACTTTCAGAGTTCTAGTCCTTCTTCTTGTGTGGACACTTAGATACAAAGTGACCTATATTTCCACAGTTAAAACATTTGAAGGGAAAATTTCCTTGGTACTTTCCTGATCCTTTCTTTAGTCTTCTCACAATTTTTTCTTCAATTTCATCAGGCTTAGAATCTTCATCCTTATCTGCTTTAAATGATGCTTTTTTAGAGGTGGGTTTATATTTACCTATCCGCATTTCATAAGCAGTCAGATTTCCTAGGATTTGGTCAATAGACAGATCTTTTAGATCATTAAGTTCTTCTATATCAGAGACCTTTGGGTTGAACCTATCTGGCAGAGATCTCAAAATATTTTCAACTAAAGAGACATCCTCAATATTTTCACCAAGTCCTTTCATTGGATTTACTAGTTCCTCAACTCTCAAAAAGTACATCCCAACAGTTTCATCCTCTTTCATATTTAGTTGTTCAAACTATAATCTATAGGTTTGAAGCTTGGCATCCTTTACCTTTTCATTACCTTCATAACTACTAATGAGTTTGTCCCACATTTCTTTGGCAGATTCTAAGTGCATAACTTTTACAAATTTTGCTTCTGCAAGCCCACTCAGAATAGCATTCATATCCTTAGCATTGAAGTTGAATTCTACCTTGTCATCCTTATTAGCTAGTAAAACTGGCTTTACATAACCAGTCTCTACCACATCCCAGAAATCTACACCTAAATCCATTATGTAGGTTCTCATCCTAGCTTTCCACAAGGCAAAGTTTGTTCCATTGAAAAGGGGGGCCTTATTGGTTGAATTTCCTTTATGACTTGACATGTTTAAGATTATTGATCTACCTTTAAATAAAAGGAACTCGCTATGATACCAATTGTTGTAAATACTAAGATAACTGAGAACGGGGGTGAATCAGTTGTTACTGTGCTTAAACAATTTTATGCTTATTAAAATTTTATTAACCTTCTTCAAGTGATCATCAAGATTATGCAAGTCATGAATAGTAGAAATAATAAACATCAATCACACACATGATATACATAGAGACAAATATTCATGAGGAAACCCATAAAGGGAGAAAACCTCGTCTTCTTGGAATGATAGGTAGTCCTCTATGTTCTGTACATCATCAATCTTTTAGCACCAACTCAAAATGAGGCTACAACCTCTTCTTTAAAGATCTGCACCTTCTTGAGAACACCAACCCTCTTGTTTCTCTAACACCCACTAGAAGGAAGCACCAACTCCTTGAGTGTTCTAGCACCAACTGGACATAAGCACCAACTTCCAATCACACAAGCACCAACCTGTATAACAGAGAACAATGGTTATCCATTGCACAACCCTACCACCCTGGTTTTTTTGGCTGCAACCAGATGGAAGCTACAACTCCCTCTATTCAAGAACCCACTTGAAACTCTAAGGAAAACAGTCCTCAATAGCACCTCCCTACCACCCTGAAATATAAATATTTTCCTTATGAAATTTATTACAGTGATACATCATTTATCAATGGCTTAATATTCTCATCATTGTTTTCCTACATTTCTCTTCTCTACTCGCATCAGTGTCTTCTTGCTACTTGCATCATCTTGCACACTCTTGTTCATCTTTTCTTCTAGATTTTATACTTTGTGTTTCCTCTTCATTCTATTTCGCTACCTCTCTGATCTCCCCTTCATATCATACACTACCTCACTTCCTACACACATACATCACCCTAAAAAATGCACACTATCTTCTTTGTTCTGGATGTCTTTCATGCGTTGAGTCATCTGCCTGATCATTATTTGAACTCTTCGTATTCTATGGAAGTTATCCAGAATCGGTTCATCATCAATGGAAGTTATCCTAAGATTCTTTGGCTTCTCTGGAAGTCGCAACTCTTCACCTTCTCTGGCAGTTACAGTCAAGTGTTTTTGGCATCTTTGGCTTCCAAGCCCCTTCCTTCATGTGACCATCGGTAGTGACTAGACTCCTATTTAAAAGGCTCCTCATGATCTTGGTATAGTGAGCACTAGCTCCTTTTTTTTATATGACCTTAGGCGATGAACTTCATGTGACCACATGATTGCGAGTGCGTCCAAAGGTGGTTTGAGGGCAACCCTCTTTTCACCCTGTAATTCACCAAAGATCTCCACGTATGCTTTTGGAAATACCATGGTTTTGATTGCAGCCCACTCATGAAAAATTAATACATGAGCATGTTCTACCTGCGCAATGTGATGGGACCATCGATCTCACGATCTTGATGGTGCTCCTGAACTGATGGTTCATATATGTGTTCTCAATTCTGTGGATCATATCTACCCTTCCTAAATCAACAACTGAGATTTACTTCGTGATCTAGGTTCCAGGAGTTTCAAATCTCAAATCTCGCTTTTCCCATATGCCAAACTTCCGAACTTGAAAATTCACTAACGTGTGTCCCTCTTGGATCAATGTTCGAGATCTCCTTCGGGTCTCTGTACTTCAGAGATTTAGAATCTAAAATTCTCACTTCTTCTGATTGGATATATTCCGAAATGGAAGATCTGTTGATGTGGGTGAGATGTGTAGGAAGTGTAGTGGGGTGTGGAGGTAGAGTGTGGTAGTGGAGTGTGATGTGTAATGGGTAGTGGAGTGTGACATGTAGAGGGTAGTTGAGTGTGAATTCGGAGTGCGGAGGTGGTATCTATGAGTGGTTTGGAGGTTTAATCAAAGGGGAGATTAGGCGGTAAGTGGTAATGAGTGAGGGGGATCTAAGTTAATAGGAAAGTGGCATGTATGAGCGTCCCACATGGAAAATTACACCATATTGGACAGCCCCCCCCATGGTTAAAGAAAGAAAGGTCGGGGGGTCTGATATGCCCTGTCGACCGTAGAACTGAGTCCTCGATTCTCGGTCGCTGAGATTAGCGCGTCCTTTCCTAACTTATATATCCTTCCACTTTAGAATGATTTGACGGTTAAAATTCACTTCAGATGTTCCAACGATCGAGAGTGTATTTCGGCTCTCCTGATCTTCAAGCTTCGGGTATTTCAAATATAAAACTTGAAATTCTTGACGTGAGATTTTTTCGAAGCTTAACCTCCTCACATCTTTATACCTGAAACAAATGTTATTCGTTTGATCAATATCTCATATCAATGACTCGATCTGTATACGATGCAGCTCTTCTAGCTTATCATGTTCTTCCACTTAGAATGATCCAACGGCTGATGGAAATTCGCATAAATGAGATCTCAGATGTTACCTTGCTTATCCTATCCTTCCACTTGAAAATGATCTGACAAATGACAAGAATTAGGGTTTGATATGATGACTGACAGGTATTCAGATAATCAAATTCTCAACCCATTAGCCCCACTTATCCTATCCTTCAAATTTACAATGATTCGATGGCTGACAAGAATTCGGGTTTGATCGAGATCTCAGATCTCGGCCATTGCTTATCTTTTCCTTCCACTAATTCAATCCAACGATTGTCGGGTATTCCTCCTGAGCTTATCCTCCTTGCAAATCCATTGGATCTAATGGTTGTTGGTCCTTTGCGCTCAGATATAACGGATGGGATTTGTTCCTCTCTTGCACACTCTTTCCTCCTGTCTGGACTCTGATCTAATGGTCCAGATTCTTCACAGTGTTCGATCCAATGGCCACTGTCGTTCTTCTTCCTGAGATTTTGATCTCTATGACTTAGAAGGTTTTCTAAGTGTTCACAGGTCTCGACCTTTTATCCTCATGCAAGTCTATCTCTTGGACCTCGTCTTTACTTCTAGAAACTGCTATCTCTTCTGATCTTTCTCATCGTCTACTCTCTTAAGGTTTGGTGTTCTTTCCATCAATGACAATCACACTCTTCCTGTAAACATGCCAATAGTTTTTCCATCATTTCATTTTGAAAATGAATACCATGATTAGTGACAATCTCACTCGGGATTCTGAACCTGGATACAATTTGATTGAATACAAAGAAGGTGACAATCTTCCCATCATATTTAACTGTAAGCATGGCCTCATCCCACTTAGTAAAGTAGTTGATGACCACGATAATGTGTTGATTCCTCCCAGCCGAAGTTGGGTTACAATCCACAAATTCCACCCCCCACTTGGTGAAGGGACCGAAGGTAATGACTAGATGGAAAGGGGATGGATTCGAGCACATTTTCCAAGTGAACACTTGGCAAGGGTGACACTTCTTAAACACTTTGACGAAATCTTTAAAGAGAGATGGCCAAAAATAACTGGCTCACAAAATTTTATGGGTCGTCGCAAACTCGAATAGATGACCACAACAAGCCCCACTGTGGTAGTCATTTAGAACAGACTCGACTTCTTCGTGATTTAAACAACGAAGCGGGATATTTCTACTCCTTGACAATACAGAGTGTCACTAACGATAAGGTATTTCGTAGCTTGGTATCGTATACGTCATGGGTCATCTCGCGAGAGATGTTGAGGGAACTTCAAAGATTGAATATAAAGAACAATATCTCCATACCAAGGGTATGTCGATGAGACAAGGAAAATGTGTTCATCCACAAATGAATCAACATGAATAACATCCTAATCTAACTGAGTGAATTCAGATATTAACTCTATAAAAACTAGTGATTTTTTGGACTTCGCAGAAGCAAAATCGAGATCGAACTCTTATAGAATGATAATCCATTTATTCTACTTTCCCCCTATGAGGCACCTTGCAAGGACGTACTGAAATGGATTGACATCGGCAACCACAGTAGTTTTGGAAAGAAATATATAATGTCATAATCGTTGGACTACATGAATGGCAGCCAAAGATAGATTTTCAACATGAGAATATTTGAGTTCAGGAATGACTAAGTTTTGACTAAGATAGTAAATGATGTGCTCACGGAGCTCATCATCCTCCTGAACCAACACCATACCAATCATCTCTTCAAATGTAGAGACATAAATCAAGTAATCTCTATTGTATTTTAAAGACTTCAGCAGAGGTGTCGATACCAAGGCTTTCTTCAAAGCATCGAAGGATTCTTGGGCTCGCTCATCCCATATAAAAGGAGTTATTTAAGATAAACATGAAACCCTTAGTAATATTGGCATAGTTCATTGTAAACAGTCATAAAAATTTAGATTTCCCCTGTAAACCTTGAAGTTGGAGAATAGCGTGCAAGGGAGGTAATCAAAGTATTTCCTCAACCTTAACGGATCTACCATGATCCTAGTCTCAGAGACTAAAAATCCTAGAATTCATCCTGACCTAAAGAAAAATATGCATTTATGAGGGTTCAATTAGATGCGATAATGGTGACATATTTCAAAGACTATCTGAAGGTGCTTAGGGTGATCCACTCTCTTACGGGAGTGAGAAACATGATCATCAAGATAGAATTCAACTATATCCTTGAGATTGTGAAATGCGAAGTTCATATCTCGTTGGAAGATTTCTCCTGATTTTTTAAGTCCGAAAGGCATCTTCCGGTATGAAAAATTACCCCAATGGAAAATAAATGTCATCTTATGTTGGTCCTCGGGTTTAATCTGAATTTGGTTACACCCTGAAAATCTGTCCATGAAAGAAAAAACTTTGCTTCATGCACACTCATCAAGAATCTGATCGATGAAGGGTGTCGAGAAGTTTCCTTTAGGACAGGCTTTATTCATGTCATGAAAATCCATGCATACACAGATGGTTCCTTTCTTTTTATTCACAAGAATGATATTGGATACCCATTCATTCAAGGGAACTAGGTAGATAAAGCCAACATTAAGTTGTTTTTCTACCTCTTCCTCAATAGCAGGGGCCTTCGTAGGATTGACAGTTCTAAGATGTTGTTGAATGAGCTTAGAATCCGGGTAATTTTTAATATCATGATTGAAAATTCGAGGGTCGATTCCTGGCATATATTCATATGACCAAGCGAATACATCTCATAATTCCTTGAAGAGTTTGATGTAGATCAAATTTTCTTCTAGCGAATAATCTGCACCGATGTATACATTTTCAATCTTTCTAGGGATATGAGAGATATTGATCGTGATGGTAGGGGATATACTTGCCATGTTTCCTTCAACATAAATTATGTGCATCTCAAGTGGAACTACGATGTGGTTGACTATCTCACTCAAAGTAGATCTAAAATCATGTTGTTTGATTCTAGCAATCTCTGGGAGGAAATAAGAGCGATGATGCATGTCATCCCATCTTCTATCTGAACCATTCATGGCCTCAATGATATCTTCATCCGAAGGAAAATTCTCATTGATACAGTCATGTGAACAAGATGATGAAGTGTCCCACACACACTCTAGAATAGGATCCTCCTCGTCCACCTATGAGGTAACAATATCTAGATCGACGGAAGAGTCAAGAACAACTTGATACGCAATCTCTGCTACCAATAATCACATAGCCATTCCAGAATGTAACTGACCTTCAAAATACGTCGTTGAGGAAGGTAGGGTCCAAGGATCATTAAAATAGCAAGTGCGGAAAGGAATGGACCTCTATGAAAAAACGAGCCTACTAGACATGGCGTATATATGGTGAACCGGTGCCATGAAGTTGAAGGTACCCATAAGGGATGAATACATTCCAACACTGATATTCTCAGTTGTCGGCTGAGAATTGTTGATCACGGGGATCGATGATCCAATAGATGCATTGGGTCTAGCATACACAAAGGAGTATTGGTCGATCGTCATGATCTTCCCATCATGAGGAAAACAAAGAGTATGGAAGATAGAAGATACGATTGTAGTCATAGCGTAAGTCCAATTGCATCCTAGTAACAAGTTGTATTCAAGGGGTGCATCAACCACCTCGACATCCACCTCTACCTTCTTCCCACCTAACTATACCAGAAAGGAAAGAATAATACTGTGAGGGTGGAAGGAATGACCATCAAAATCATTCAACGTGGTCGGAGACTCAGAAAGGGTCGGAGAGACAAGGGCTTTCCAACAGACCAGGGACATCACACATGTTACAGCGCCTTCATCAACAATAGTACGCTTGATGGTATACTTCGAGTAACCAATGTGGATTTGTAATGCCACATGGTAAGGAAAGCGAGGCTTCACATATGTGATGTCAAACTTTATAACTTTTGATTCACAAGGATCTAGAGATCCTAATGCAAATAGAAAGGAATTCCTATGTGAAGGACACGTATGGAGTAACTCCAGAGCCGACATCACACAAGGGGTTTGACCCAGGTCCTCAACAATAGAGTAATTATGGGTGGCTCTAGCATTAGGATTGTGGGTAGAGTGCTTGAGTACTCCTTTCAGAATACGAGGTGAGGGATCTAGTTTTTTGATCTATAAGAGTACCTCTGGAGGAGGGGGAGACTCTAGACTAGGTACAATCTTTGGAGAACTATAATCGGGAGACAGAGTGGCTGCATTAACCTAATATTTAACCATATTGATGCATAAATGATTATTGTCTTGTGTCAGTGGGTTTTTACTCCCACTCTCCACATTTTCGAAATTCGAGGAGCTCAAGGCCATGTGTTGGTTAGGTGGAAAAGGATTAGTTAACACGGTGAGCGGTAGAGATAAAAGCTTCACAACTTCTGAAATTTCAGGGCATAAATGGGTAAAGCGATCGTCTGTACAAATATTAAAAGGAAACTTCACCTTTCACCTTTCTTTCTTTCCCTCGCCAACATTATTATTCAACTTATCATTATTACCATTGTCCTTGGGTTTATTATTATTCTTCCCACCCTTACGATTATTATTACATCCTTTATTTTTATTCCCTCCTAGTTGTTGGTTACCATTCACGCTGGTCGAAGATTGCACAGAGTGTATATCCACCGACTGAGTGGGATTGGAGGACACAAATGAATCTGACCCTCCTATAGACTGGTTTAAAGAAAACTCTTTCAAGTGGCTTGTCATCGAGTCTGCGGATTTCACATTGGTGGAGCCTACAATGCCATCGGCATGAGGCCCGAGCTTTTGTCTAGGGTAATAGTTTGACCTCGGTGCATCTAGACTAATATCGTATAACATCCTAGACTGAGCATATATAAGATCTAATTGTTGGGATTTAAAAATTTCTTCTTCCTCAGATGTACCCTCGGATGTAGAAACATCATTCAAAATAGAAGGCAAGAGAGATTTAAGGAACCACTATAGTAGTAATTTCAGGGGTATGTAGGCCTTTATCAACCTCTTACGTCTACGCCAGTCCTGTATGTGATCCAAGATATGAGTGTCTTTGTCCTTACCAAAGGTCAACAAAATTTCTATGCCATCATAATAACGAATCGACAATTGGAAGAGGTTGAGGAAGACTAAAACCAACTGATTAAATTTTATCTATGCCCCCCTAGGTAACTCGATATACCATTTCACGGAAACCCCCGTGAGGGTGCATTGAAACAATATTAATCAAATCGAATCATCATTAAGGGAATTCAAAGAGAACCAAAGATGAAAAGTAGTGACGTGATCACCAGGATCCTCACTAGTTCTACCCTCGAATTTTGAAATATCCGAAGGAATCTTAGTGGGGACTGGGGGCCATGTCGGATAATGACACACTGGGTCATTCATTAAATTAGAAAAGTCTAGAATATTGAGTATGGGAAGGAAAGGGAGATGAGGTTGTGGCATCTTGCCCTAAGCTCCCTAGAAATATTGTTGTTGGGGAATCACATCCCATCCAGGGTTCTAGTAAGCACCATGGCCCTGTCTAGGATTATAAGACCCTCCTCCAAATTGATTCATGAGGGGTTGGTTGGGAACCATTCCAGTAGGAATTTTCTGATGAGGACTGTAAAACTTTCCCATATGGAGTGGCTCCAGGTTGGGGGTTTCCTGAGGTATGAAACTGACTTCCCCGATATGTGAATCCAGAAGATAAAGCTGGATTCCTCATGCCAAACGTGTTGGTCGGAATCGGTACAGAGGAGGTGGGTGTAAAGGATGGAACGTGAGAAGTATGTTTTCCTCCAGGTTGTTTACTCCATCTATTGGTCCTAATGTTTGCACCTTACTTCTAAAGGAAAAATCTAGGCCACCTATCAGTTTAGAATGATTGTTTCTTTTATTTTTGTGTTGGTTGTTCAAAGGGTTATTCTATCAAGAAAAAAGGATGGTTGGGTTGGCAGAATGATGGTATGAGGGTCCTCCTTGGTGGGTGGTACACTAATGACAAACCAGTGAAATAATAGAAAAACAGGGGGAAACAACAAACTAATCAATGAATAATCTACTGCAAGAAGTTAAATACTTAAAATATTGTTTCAAGACATTAAACACGTATCAAAAACATAGTTACAACCACGGGATGAAAATAAAACAAATCTTCACCAAAGCATTAGTTGTTTAATAGGTTTCATATCAATGAAAACAAGTTATACAATAGCTGAAAGGAAACAAAATGTATGTTTCACAAACCAAAAGTTGTATTCAAGATAAGAATAAAAATACATAAAGATTTGAATGAAACAATGTCATCAAGAGTATGTTCACTAGTTAGAGATATTTAATTGATCTGAAATCGGATCCAGAAGCCTGATAGGGCTTGAAAAATGCTCAAAAATGAAATTGCTCAGAATCCGACGAAACCAATGCCATTGCGTCTGTCTCGTCTTCCTGATTCCGATGGTATATTTACTTTGTCAAGCGGGCTCCGTATGGAGAAGATATCGCATTCTGTCTGAAAAGTCAAACATGCAAAAAATTGTTGGTTGTGCAGTCCGTATGGACGTTGATGTGGCATGTCCGTACTCTAACGTAGCAGGTCCGTACAGGCGACATGTGGCAGGTCCATACAGGTGACACGTGGCAGCTCCAGGGAGTGACACGTGGCAGACAGATTTGGACTTTTGGGCGTACAGTTGGGCCAATCCCAAGGTGACACGTGTCACCACTGAAAGGGTGACACGTGGCATGGGTGACGTCAGCAACTGACGTGGCAGGATGACCGGACAATACGGCAGGCTGACGTGGCAAGGTGACTGGCCAGTATGACGAAGTGACGTGGCAAAATCTGGTTGGTTGGCATGGTCGAATCAGATGTCGACACGTGGTAGTTTTGTTGGACAATGATTGGGTGCCACGTGGCCCAATCATGGGCTGCCACGTGGCACCCCGGTATTGGTCTATATGGTTTGTTATGTCAAAAGTTTATGGAGTCTGGGGGATTCGAACCCCGTACCTCCCCACCGGCTACGCCTTATCAAAGTTTGCCCAACCACTATACCATGCATTAGTTCTTATTTGATATACGGGTTTAAATGTATTTAAAATCAAAGTATGTGTTGCATGGCGGGGGGTCAGGCCAGGGCTTAGCCCCGACCCGCGGTTTTATCGATATAACATATGACCATATATGAAATATATGCGTGGAGTGTTAAATTATAGCGCGGTTATAACTGTTATAACCGTAGGTTCTTTGACCGTTACCAAACATATATCGGGGGGTTTGTTACAATGCAAAGCCACGGCCATATGCCTTTACACCACGAGACCGGGAACTAGCAGGGGTGGCCCGCGCTTAGCCTTTGGGCTAGCGCATGGCCACATGGCCCATACGACCCTGCCAAGGGGGCGCGCGCCCGGACGAAGGGGGGCTTAAGCCCAAATTAGTTCAAAAAGTGGGTTTTTAACTATTTTTTGGGTTTTTATTAATGTTAAACCTATTTTTAATGGTTTTTGGGAGTTATTGGGTAGTTTTGGAGCCTAACTTCTTGGAGGAAGTTGGAGATGAGAAACTACTTTCCCAGCTATATAACCCAGGCCTGTTTGAGGCCATGGAGACAGCTTTGAGGGCATTCAGAGCAGAATAATGCTGAGGAGAAGCCAAGCCAAAGCCATTTTGAGGCAGAGAAGCTTTTGAGGAGGAGACGTTGTCGGACCATTTCTGGGAGCTCCGAACATCCATTTTGTGTGCCGTTTTCTTTGTTGGGTTCTAGAGATCTGGAAGAACATGACCAGATCAGTCTTGTAGCCATTTGAAATTGCAGCGATGTACTTTTGAGATTTTGAGAATAAATAAAGAAGCCTCCCCCACAGAGACAAAGGCCCGGAGACGTAGGCAAAGTTATGTCGAACTCCATTATCAATCTGCGTGTTATGGTTTGTTGTCTATTATTTCATTTCAGATCTGCATATGTGTATATGGCTGTCATAATTCCTCTTCTTTCCTCATTCCTTCATTAAGTTTCTCAAATGGTTAATTAACGCATGCAA
>SNQJ01S0084475.1:15155-37247 GCA_010110895.2 Picea sitchensis | reverse complement strand
GCTGTCATTAGCAATGTTTTCTACATGGATGATAGTAGCTTCAGTAAGATGTAACAGGGTTCAAATAGCTAACAATATACTGTCAGTTGCCATGATTGTGTTACAGTTGATCTTGATGAGACAGGTGCACAGGACAGAGTTCAGAGACAGAGAGCAAGCCAGGTCGCCTATCCCGAGCTTGTTGACTAGTCAGTAACCTTTTGGGGACCAAAAGGTCTTATTGTGGGGAGGTGTGATCCGAAATCGGATCCAGAAGCCTGATAGGGCTTGAAAAATGCTCAAAAATGAAAGTGCTCAGAATCTGACGAAATCAATGCCATTGCGTCCGTCTCGTCTTCCTGATTCCAGTGGTATATTTACTTTGTCAAACGGGCTTCGTATGAAAAAGATATCGCATTATGTCTGAAAAGTCAAACAGGCAAAAAATTGATGGTTGTGCAGTCCGTACAGTCCGTACGGACGCTGACGTGACATGTCCGTACGCTGACGTAGTAGGTCCGTACAGGCGACATGTGTCAGGTCCGTACAGGTGACATGTGGCAGCTCCAAGGAGTGACACGTGGTAGGCAGATTTGGACTTTTGGGCGTACAGTTGGGCCAATCCCAAGGTGAGATGTGTCACCACTGAAAGGGTGACACATCGCATGGGTGACGTCAGCAGCTGATGTGGCAGGATGACCGAACAGTACGGTAGGCTGATGTGGCAAGGTGACTGGACAGTATGGCAAAGTGACGTGGCAAAATCTGGTTGGTTGGCATGGTCGAATCAGATGTCGACACGTGGCAGTTTTGTTGGACAATGATTGGGTGCCACGTGGCCCAATCATGGGCTGCCACGTGGCACCCCGGTATTGGTCTATATGGTTTGTTATGTCAAAATTTTATGGAGTCCGGGGGATTCGAACCCCGGACCTCCCCACCGGCTACGCCTTATCAAAGTTTGCCCAACCACTATACCATGCATTAGTTCTTATTTGATATACGGGTTTAAATGTATTTAAAATCAAAGTATGTTTTGCATGGCGAGGGGTCGGGCCGGGGCTTAGCCCCGACCCACGGTTTTATCGATATAACATATGACCATATATGAAATATATGTGCAGAGTGTTAAATTATAGCGCGGTTATAACTGTTATAACCGTAGGTTCTTTGACCGTTACCAAACATATATCGGGGGGTTTGTTACAACGGAAAGCCACGGCCATATGTCTTTACACCACGAGACTGGGAGCTAGCAGGGGTGGCCCGCGCTTAGCCTTTGGGCTAGCGCGTGGCCACATGGCCCATACGACCCTGCCAAGGGGGCATGCGCCCGGACGAAGGGGGGCTTAAGCCCGAATTAGTTCAAAAAGTGGGTTTTTAACTATTTTTTGGGTTTTTATTAATGTTAAACCTATTTTTAATGGTTTTTGGGAGTTATTGGGTAGTTTTGGAGCCTAACTTCTTGGAGGAAGTTGGAGATGAGAAATTACTTTCCCAGCTATATAACCCAGGCCTGTTTGAGGCCATTGAGATAGATTTGAGGGCATTCAGAGCAGAATAATGCTGAGGAGAAGCCAAGCCAAAGCCATTTTGAGGCAGATAAGCTTTTGAGGAGGAGACGTTGTCGGACCATTTCTGGGAGCTCCGGACGTCCGTTTTGCGTGCCGTTTTCTTTGTTGGGTTGTAGAGATCTGGAAGAACATGACCAGATTAGTCTTGTAGCCATTTGGAATTGCAGCAATGTACTTTTGATCTTTTGAGCAGAAATAAAGAAGCCTCCCCCACAGAGACAAAGGCCCGGAGACGTAGGCAAAGTTGTGCCGAACTCCGTTATCAATCTGCGTGTTATGGTTTGTTGTCTATTATTTCATTTCAAATATGCATATGTGTATATGGCTGTCATAATTCCTCTTCTTTCCTCATTCCTTCATTAAGTTTCTCAAATGGTTAATTAACGCATGCAAAATTAAAACTCAACCATAAGTCATTGAAAAATCCTGACGGGTCATTAATCCATGCATAGAATGGGTCCAACGAGTCTGATGTATTGCTATTATTTCCCCAAAAATACAACCCTTACAATATCCAAAAGCTAACTATTTAAAGAGTTGCATAGGTTCTCGTCCTTATGGGATTGAGACCTAAATTTAGATAATTGTTCGTAAAAAAAATTCTTAACTTCACTAAGGCACTAGAATTAATCAACAAGAGTGGTTCTTATCACACATAGAAGACCACTCTTGTATCTAATCTAAGAAATGTGGGAATTAATCAACTAAAAACTACTATTGTCTGTGACACAGAAACTGATGCATGCGCTGGAGGAACTGAATTGGCAAAACATAGGCCTCAGAGTGACAGATAAAGGCTTTGTGTTGAGTAATGGCATGCCTGTGAGATTTTGGAGGCCACTGGAGACAACTGGATGCATGAGAAGATCTCTGCTTGAGGAAGAGGGAGTCTGTTGAAGTGTTCTGGAACTGTTTGCGTCGAACTGGGACGATCTCCATGTTCTCTATCTATGACAGACTGTCACAGAGCTTTCAGAAGCTAATCTCATTTTGCGTCAACCCCTTTAGCTTCCATCTATACCTGTGAATAGCCTCGCTAGAATAGTTGACAGTCCAATGTTCATGAGGGGAGACGTGGAGGTGAGCATCCAATGGGGAGGCAGGATGAGTGGATGTGAGGGTAGATGGAATGTGAAGACAGATGTCAAAAGGTGAGAGGAGGTATGAATACACTGGAGGTATCCAGAGTATGGATTTGGCAACGTGTGGTGAGGGGTACATGTATCGTGAGTGGAGGGAAAGTGTCAGGTGGTGAGAGGAGCGAGGGTAGTGAGTGGAAAGAGTGGAGGTGATGTGGAGGTGACACGGTGACCTGACGTCATTTAAGCACATGATTACAGGAGTTGTTGAGGGTGTTTTGGGTCCACACTGCCTTTGGGCCCACAATCCACCACAAGTTTCCACCTACCCTTCCAGCAATACCGTGGTTCCAATTGCGGGACCTCTCTAGAAAATTAACATACAGGCAGTTTATGTCCCCGTAATGAAGTGTGGTCGTTGATCTGATTACGATCTGTGATCCAGGTGATATTTACCTATTGCAAGGATTAACGGATCTTGTTTATTTGAGATCAATGGTCCAGATGTGAAACATGAAAAATATCCCGGAGGAAAATATCTGAAGTGAATGACCTGTTGCCACATATCATGATCGATGAACAGTCCAGATTCACTTCAGAAGTCCAGGTTTCGGGAGTTTCAAATGTTGGGCATGAAAATATCCCAGAGGAAAATCGTCGAAGTGACGTAGTGGCCTAACGTCATATGATGTCATTCCTGTTGATGTGTCATAGAAAGAAAGGTGACACATGTCACATGGAAATGGTTGAATTTCACAACCAAATGACCTGGAATGAGTTCCATGTGTCATGACTAATGAGTGTACCACGTGTCATGATTGATGGTTACCACGTGCATCGACACTTCGGGCTTTTGGATTTTCAAATGCGAAGCATGAAAATCTCCCGGAGGAACATCTCCAAAGTGAATGATCTTCTATTGCTCGTCATGACTGATGAGTGGTCTAGATTCACTTCGGGACTTTGGGACTTAAGCTCTATGGGACTTCAGGTATTCGGCCCTTTAGGACTTCGTCTCCTCAGCTCTTCGAGACTTCAAGACTTTGGGTCTTTGGGACTTTAGGACTTCGACTCCTCGGGACTTCGGGAATTTCTGGATGTAAAGCATGAAAATATCATGAAGTGATGATCTCATAGAGTGATTAGCTAGTGCTTATCACTAATTAACTCAATCTTAAGCCGTGTTTAACATTAAATACTTTGGGATTTTGAGACTTCGGAGATTGAAATAATGACAAGTTCAAGCGCCCAAATGTCGAAGTGGTGAAGTGGCTTTCCTAATTCCTTTGTTAAACCCCGCGTGATTTTGGACCCCCTAAATGGATGAGAGCCACTAATCTGACCAGCATGTTGGATCTTTACCATTTAACATTACCCTGTTTGTTTTGTCAATTCGAGCTCGAAAACAACTATTCTGAATGTTGCGTTTGTCCACAGGTGTTTCCTATGCATATAAGAATGCATGGTCGACCTGTTGTGAGCTCAATCAATGGAAAATGTGATGACAATCATTATGAACCAAATACGACATGTATTTTATCCTTTCAGGAAAAACAGAAACAGAAATGCACAAAGAATTAAATAGGAATGAATTGAATAAGAACCAAGTCTCTTAGTAATGGGACACTGACTTAACCAACGAGAAGCGGAAAAATTGATGAAGGCATAGGGAAAAGAGAGAGGAGAGGCACGAGTGCATACCTAGGTTACAACATTGGCTCCAACTGGGGATATCTCATCCCTGCGAGGTGCTAAGAACTATAGATTGGTGCCTTGGTATTAAATAAATTATCTTGCCTTCCATTTCTTACCTTTGTTTCCATCTACCAACCCTGTGTATCTGCTACTTTTCCTCAACCATGCATTTTATTGAACTGAAAAAAGGACATTACACCCCAGTGCCTCGTTGGGCTATGGAGTCTTTATTCATCATAACTAACTAATCAAAAACAAAAATAAAGGAAATCATCTATGGTACAAGAGGGAAATTCTCTCGTCCTTAAACAAAATAGTGTTTCAAGAAGCGCCCATTTATTGGGCCCCCAAATATCTTTGTATCGTCTAGGTTGTGCAAGATAAATGTGTTGTTGTTAGGAACTTCAACCACCTTAAAAGGGCCAAACCAAAGTTTGTCAAATTTACCATGCTTGGACTTGTCATCCCTTCTGGCATCCCACCTCAAGACGAGGTCACCTTCCTGAAAAATTTCCTTCTTGGTTTTCTTATCAAAGGATGATTTGATCTTGATCTGGTATGCTTTTGTCCTTTGATCCAGTTCTTCTCTTCTTTGATAAACTTCTATGATATGGAATATTCTCCTTTGGATGTCATTGAGCTCTTCAATCTCTTCTTGTATAAATTTTAGGACTGGTATACCAAGTTGAGTAGGAAAAAAAATGTCTATGCCATAAACAAGATGGAATGGTGAGGTTCCCAGAGATTTCTTATTGTTGATTTTTTCATCCCACGAAGCATAGTTAAGTTGGGAGTCCCATGATTTCTTGTTATCAGTCATCAATTTTTTTATAATTCTGATGAGAGTTTTATTTCATGACTCTGCCAAACCATTCCCCCGAGGATAATAAGGTGTGGAATGTGTCAAGGAAATGTTATTACTGCCACAGAATTCAATCATGGCTTTGGACTTGAATGCTTGGGCATTGTCTATTACAATCTTACTGGGGCAACCAAATTTGGAAAAAATATTGGTTTCCAAGAAGTTCATGATTACCTTGTCAGTGGCATTCCTAGTGGGAACGACTTCAATCCATTTGGTGAAGTAGTCGGTGGCAGTGAGGATCCACTTGTGTTGATCACTGGAGGTTGGATTTATCTCTTCAATGAATTCTAACCCCCATTGTTGGAATGGACAACCAACAGTGATAGTTTTTAGGTGCAGTGATAGTAACTTATGTTTCCCTGCAAACATTTGGCATTCATTTCAAGCCCTGACAGTAGCAAAAACATCAGAGAAAATGATGGGATAATAGTATCCTTCCCTCGAGATATTCAGATTTGTGGCCTTCCAATGTTGGTGTCCTCTACATACTCCTCGGTGCATTTTTGATGTGACTTGTTTGGCTTCATTTTCATCGAGGCATTTTAACAGGATGTCAGCAGGATCTCCAATACAGGTTTTGGTTTGAGATGCATAATTTGATGGCTTTCAATTTGAGAGACTTGTCCTTTGTATTCTTCACATCTGGTGTACATTCAAAATGTTGTAGAAAATAGATGATGTTCTTATACCAAGGTGAAGAGGATTAGTTTTCAAATACCTGTAAGTTGTCTTGTCCAAACTATATGGTGGGTGCATCTAATTGGGTGAAGATTTGATGCAATTATAGCACCTTAAAATTTGATTCTAATAGAAATTTGGCTAGTCCTTTCCCCTTGATCATCTTGGTAGGATTTATGTGTAGTTCATACTCCAATAGCTTTTCAATCCATTTTCCGCTTTTCCCCTCACTGTTTGGCTGGACCAAAATCTCTTTGACACTGCTGCTAGGAACAAAGGTTGTTATGATAGATTGTAGCACATAAACCTTAAAGGCCTTGAGTGCTTTGACCAGTGCATAATCATGCTTCTCTAATATATCATACTTCATCTCAACATCTCGAAGGGCTCTACTGAAAAAGTCTATTGGTTGCTCATGCCCTTCTTCATTTTTCTGCAGCAGTTCAACAACAATGGTTTCCTCTTAAGCAAAGGAGAAGATGAAGAAATATTTGGTGTAGTCAGGGTTGGACAATACATGGGCCTCAACTAAAGCTTGCTTGATTGTTTGGAAAGATTATTTTTCCTCCAAGGACCATTTTATCACAACATCTTTCTTCAACATGTTAGTAATAGGCTTCAAAATTTCAACAAAATTTGGCACGAAACGTCTGAGGAAGTTTATCTTACCAATAAAATACAGGACAACCTTTTTTATTTCTGGGGATCTCAATCTATTGAATGGCACAAACCTTCTTTGGATCATTTTTTATACACCCTGCTGATATGATGTGGCCTAGAAGATTTCCTTCTGGCATGGAAAAGTGAGACTTCCTAGGAGTTAGAGATATTCCATATCTCTTGCATTTCTTGAAAACCTTCTCCAAGTGTTGCAAATGTTCATCACCGGACTTGGAAAAAATGGTGATGTCATCCAAGTATATAACCATAAATTTTTCTTTTTCCCCCACAAAATATATGTCCATGGCCCTCTAAAAAGTGGCCCCTGTGCTCATCATCCCAAAGGGAATATTGTCATACATAAACATTCCCCGTTGGGTGGTGAATTTTGTTTTTTCTTTATCCTCTTTACACATTGTTATCTGATTATAACCAAAGTATCCATCAAACAAGGAAAGTATGTGTGCACCTACTACCCTTTGTAAAATATGATCCATCTTAGGGAGGGGATAATTTTCCTTAAGAGAACACTTGTTGATATTTCTGAAGTCAGCACACAAGCGTATCTCACCACTTTCTTCCTTACAGGTACTAAGTTGGCCACCCAACTTGAGTACCTCAATGGTACAATAATCTTGGCATCCAAAATTATTTTCATCTCTTTCTCAATTATGGACATTAACATGTGGTTAAACTGTCGAATATTTTGTTTGAATGGCTTGGAGCCAACCTTTAGGGGGATCTTATGTTGGATTATGTTAGTGTAAAATGTCTTCAAAACTTCATAGGACCATGCAAAAGTATCACAAACTTTTTAATGAGACTGACATACCTGTCTTTTTTTTCTGTAGTTCATGCTTTGGGTAGTTTGATGATCTTAGGATTCTTAGTGGTCCCAACATTGCAATCTATCACCTCTTCTTATTGATTTTTCATGGAATCCCCTTTGTAAACACCATTACTATCAAACAACCTTTCTAATGGCACTAGCCCTCTTGGAATGTGGTTGGTTTTCAACTCCACAATATCATTACCAGCCACTATCTTCAACAGATGAGATGCTTGTTGATATTTCAATTTCTCATCTTCACCTTCTTGAATTTCTTGGTCAATTGAGATATTGGAGAATTCATCCATGGTGTGTAGAAATATCTGCAGCTCTAAATCATCACTAAAGACTTGTCAATGCTTTATGTTGTCTGGTATGGCTATTCTGTGTCTGATTTCCACCTAGTATTTAATATTTGGGCCAATGGGAGGCCTGAAAGTGCTGGCAGCCAAGGCCAGATAATCTGCCTTCTGATTATGTTCTCTGGGAATGAAAGAAATGTTAAAATCCAGAAAGAAATTATTAATCAGATCCCATACCTCGTTTATGTATTGGTTGAGCCTGTGTTGCTTATCCTGATAGATGTTCCTTACTTGATTGATGACCAACTCAGAATCACCAAAAACTGCTAAACAATCAATGGACATGTCTCCCATATCCCTCAATACCAATACCAAAGCTTCATATTCAGCTATATTATTAGTAGTTTCAAACTCCAGCTTATAAGATAGGGTCATTAATTCTTATGAAGGGGAAATAAGGAGGATACATGCACCAGATCCTTCTTTTGATGAAGAGCCATCGAAATACATCTTCCATAATTTTTTTTACTAACCCGTCAATGGTTGATCTCTACGTTGGCTAACTAGTATTTCAGGTTCATCATCATTTAAATGAAAGATAGATGATCCAATCTCACCCTCAACAACATAAGTGGGGTGATTTCTTGGGTTCGAATGATCACTGACTATGTAGGATAACCTTACCTCTCGGTATAGCCTCCTATGTTCTCCAAACACAGGAATGGTGGCATAAGTGAGGTCCATTTGTAATGATCCTCCAACCTTCTTAGCCCATGTTTTGGATAAAATCATACCAGACTTTGGGGGAATGTCTTCTACAACAATGTCCATCACTACACTCTTCATGGGTAATTGTGCTAGAGAAACCACCATATCCTTTATCAATACTAGACATTTTACTTTCTTAGAATCAAAGGAGTACAGGTCTTGGTAAGGCTTGGTGATCTCTAGACCTAGTTCTTCCATAACAACTTTGTGCATGACATTGTGAGAGGCTCCTGAGTCCATAAGACAATTATGCTTGATTTTATCATGGACATTCAAAGATATATAGAAAGGAGGAGAAGCATCAGATCCATCCTCAATGTGTGGACCCACAGTAATGGTTGAGTTTTCATCCTGCAAACTAATGACATCATAAGATACACTAGAAGGAATTGGATGTAGAAATTTCATGATGGATTTCTTGAAAGGCTCATTTTTTAACAATTCTTTCAAAGGTACAGGGATATTGATCTTGCTTAGCTCTTGTTCTAGGCTGAAAGAGGTTGGTGGCCTATAAAACTCTTTTATTTCAGGGACTACAGGTTTTGATACAGGAATTTGTTGAGTTTTAGATGACATACCTTCATTTGGACTTGTTTTGGTGGGAACTTTAGCTTGTTTGTTTTGATTAGAAGTAGTGCCCTTGGAAGCTCATGCACTCTTCCTCAAATCATATTTCTTCTTGGGTTGGATTTGAATAACTCCCTCCTCCCCTATCTGATCATCAAATTGATTTGACAGTTGTGCTACCTCATATTATTGTTGTGTTAAATGGTTGGTATAATAATATGTTTCATTGAAAAGAACNTACAACAATGTCCATCACTACACTCTTCATGGGTAATTGTGCTAGAGAAACCACCATATCCTTTATCAATACTAGACATTTTACTTTCTTAGAATCAAAGGAGTACAGGTCTTGGTAAGGCTTGGTGATCTCTAGACCTAGTTCTTCCATAACAACTTTGTGCATGACATTGTGAGAGGCTCCTGAGTCCATAAGACAATTATGCTTGATTTTATCATGGACATTCAAAGATATATAGAAAGGAGGAGAAGCATCAGATCCATCCTCAATGTGTGGACCCACAGTAATGGTTGAGTTTTCATCCTGCAAACTAATGACATCATAAGATACACTAGAAGGAATTGGATGTAGAAATTTCATGATGGATTTCTTGAAAGGCTCATTTTTTAACAATTCTTTCAAAGGTACAGGGATATTGATCTTGCTTAGCTCTTGTTCTAGGCTGAAAGAGGTTGGTGGCCTATAAAACTCTTTTATTTCAGGGACTACAGGTTTTGATACAGGAATTTGTTGAGTTTTAGATGACATACCTTCATTTGGACTTGTTTTGGTGGGAACTTTAGCTTGTTTGTTTTGATTAGAAGTAGTGCCCTTGGAAGCTCATGCACTCTTCCTCAAATCATATTTCTTCTTGGGTTGGATTTGAATAACTCCCTCCTCCCCTATCTGATCATCAAATTGATTTGACAGTTGTGCTACCTCATATTATTGTTGTGTTAAATGGTTGGTATAATAATATGTTTCATTGAAAAGAACGGCAGTATCATCCACAACATCACTATCTGCATCCATCTCCTCAATATGATTGTTTTGGAAAGGAGGTACTACCCTTTGATCATCAACATTTCTTCTTTCTCTCTGCATTATTGGAAGGGCATCATTAGGCCTCCTAAATTGATTTTGATTTCTATTTCCATCCCCTTGAAAAAAAAAAATTGGTTGTTTGGATTCCCATTTTAGCTTAGCTATTTCAGAAGTCAGATCTTTCAAAGTATTGTTCATTTAATCAAGTTTTGGATTAGACGTGGTTGAGTTAGAGGAGGTAGGGGGATCCTCTCTCTGTTTTTTCTTCTCTTTGTCAGGTCTATTCTTTAGTCTGTATGATTCCAAAATATTAGATTCAACTTCAATGGTTGCTTCCTACATGGACAACAGTGTGGTTGATATTCTCTCTCTGAGGAGGAAGGAGAAATTTACATCAAATGCATTGGCATAGATGTTATTGGCAGAGGCTTCAGTTGGTTTGATCTCATCTAAGATTCTACCATACATCTTATTGAATCTCTTGGTGAAATCTGAAATAGATTCACCATTCTTTCTCTTTAGGGCCCCAAACTCAGTGATGTAGGAGAGGTAATCTCTCCTATCTCCCCATTTCTTTATGAAATTTTTGTCCAGTGCCTCGATATCTGCAATGGAGGTTGGGGGAATACCTCTGAACCATTTTCTCACTTCCCACTCTAGACTCTGTACAAACAATCTCATCCACACATCTGCATAATCAATGTTAAAGTTGTCTACAAAGATATAAAAGGCTTCTAGATGTTCCTCAATATTTACTTATCCTTCCCCATTATATCTTGGTAAATATTTCATGTAATATGTGGCTAGGAAAGCATGCAAGGCTACAGGAAGAACTAGGGGTGCATATCTGGCTGCAATTATGGCATCCATCATGTTAAATGCCATGGCTTGAATAATAGGGATATGAAAATTTATGGGAGATACAGGGGTGGATGAAGGACTGGATACTGAAGTGGAATCAGGAGTTGAAGATGTCTTAGCCCTTTTAGAATTATGAGACGTAGGCTCTTTGTGTTCAGATTTACCCTTGAGGGGGGGAGTATATCTATGGGGTACAGTGGATTTACTTAGTTGCTTTTCTATCTCAAAGACTATTTTGTTATTCTCAGAATTAGAATGAGCCTTCTTGACTTTATTGTGCTCATTTTTGGATCTGTTGAATCCTTTTGTGGGCGTCAATATTTCTTCGTTAAATTTTACTCAGTGAAGTCACTAGGTAAAAGATAACAATCTTTCTATGTCTGATATGTGTTCACAATAAAAGGTCAGAACTGATCAATTGTCGTTCTCCCAGGGAAATATATTTCATTACTTTGTTCCCTAACAACGACGCCAGAAGATTTTGGTCCTAAGGTTAGCACCTGACTACTAAAGGGAAAATCTAGGCCACCTATCATTTTAGAATGATTGTTTCTTTTATTTTTGTGTTGGTTGGTCATAGGGTTATTATATCAATATAAAACGATGGTTGGGTTGGCAGAATGATAGGGATGAGGGTCCTCCTTGGACGGTGGTACACTAATGATAGACTAGTGAAATAATAGAAAAACAGGGGGAAACAACAGACTACTCAATGAATAATCTGTTGCAAGAAGTTCAATACTTCAAATATTATTTCAAGACATTAAACATGTATCAAAAACATATTTACTCCCACAGGTTGCAAATAAAAAAAATCTTCACCAAAGCATTATTTGTTTGACAGGTTGTATATCAGTGAAAACAAGTTATACAATCACTGAAAGGAAATGAAATGTATGTTGTACAAACCAAAAATTGTATTCAAGATAAGAATAAAAACACATAAAGATTTGAAGGAAACACTGTCATCAAGAGTATGTTCACTAGGTAGAGATATTTAATCCATGCATAGAATGGGTCCAACGAGTCTGATGTATTTCTATTCTTTCCCCAAAAATATGACCCTTACAATATCCAAAAGCTAACTATTTAAAGAGTTGCAGAGATTCTTGTCCTTAGGGAACTAAGACGTAAATTTAGATAATTGCTCGTAAAAAAAACTCTTAACTTCACTAAGACACTGGACTTAATCAGAAAGAGTGGTTCTTATCACACACAGAAGACCACTCTTGTATCTAATCTGAGAAATGTGGGAATTAATCAACTAACAACTACTACTATCTCTGAGACAGAAAATGATGCATGCACTGGAGGAACTGAATTGGCAGAAAATAGGCCTTGGATTGATAAAGAAAGGCTCTGTGTTGAGTAATGGCATGCCCATGAGATGTTGGAGGCCACTGGAGACAACTGGTTGCATGAGAAGATCTATGCTTGAGAAAGAGGGAGTTTGTTGAAGTGTTATGGAGTTGGTTGCATCGAACTGGGATGATATCCATGTTCTTTGGCTATGACAGAGATTTCGACAGCTAAGCACATTTTGTGTCGGCCCCGTCAGCTAGCATTTGTACTTCTGAATATCCTCATTGGAATAGTTGATGGTCCAACGGTCATGAGGGGAGAGGTGGGGGTGAGCATCCAATGGGGAGGTGGGATGAGTGGATGTGAGGGTAGATGGCATCTGGGGACAGATGTCAAAAGGTGAGAGGAGGTGTGAATATGTTGGAGGTATCGGGAGTATGGAGTTGGCGACGTGTAGTGAGGGGTACAAGTGTCATGAGTGGAGGGCAATTGTTAGGTGGTGAGAGGAGTGAGGGTGGTAACTGGAATGAGTGGAGGTGATTTGGAGGTGACGCGGTGACCTAATGTCATTTAAGAACGTGATTTCGGGAGTTGTTGAGGGTGGTTTGGGTCCACACCACCTTTGGGCCCGCAATCCCCCATAAGCTGCCACGTACCCTTACAGCAATACCGTGATTCCAATTGCGGGACCGCTCTAGAAAATTAACGTCCAGACAGTTTACATCCCCATAATGAAGTGTGGTCGTCGATTTGATTATGATCTGCAATCCGAGTGATATTTACCTACTACAAGGATCGACTTTTCTTATTGATTTGAGATCAATAATCCATATTCACTTTGGACTTTCGAGATTCGGGTGTTTTGAATGTGAAACATGAAAAATATCCCGAAGGAAAATCTCTGAAGTGAATGATCTATCGCCACGTGTTGTGATCGATGAACGGTCTAGATTCACTTTAGATGTCCGGTTTTTGGGAGTTTAAAATGTTGGGAATGAAAATATACTGGAGGAAAATTGTCAAAGTAATGTGGTGGCCTGACATCATATGATGTCAGGGTTGTTCATGTGACATGGAAAGAAAGGTGACATGTGTCACGTGGAAATGGGAAAATGTCAAAACCAAATGACCTGGAATGAGTGCCATGTGTCATGACTGATGAGTGCACCATGTGTCATGACTGATGGTTACCACGTGCTTTGGAACTTCGGGCTTTGGGAGTTTCAAGTGAAAAGCATGAAAATATCTCGAAGGAAAATCTCTGAAGTGAATGATCTACTATCACACATCATGACTAATGAGTGGGACTTTGGGACTTAAGCTCTTCGGGACTTCGGTTCTTCGGCCCTTCAAGACTTCCGCTCCTCAACTCTTTGGGACTTTGGGACTTTGACTCTTCGGTACTTCAGGTCTTTGGCCCTTCGAGGCTTCGGCTCCTCGAGACTTCGGTAATTTCTAGATGTAAAGAATGAAAATCTCCTGAAGTGATGATCTCACGGAGTGATTAGCTAGTTCTTATCACTAATTAACTCGAGCTTAAGTCGTGTTTAACATTAAATACTTTGGGAGTACGAGACTTCAACGATCGAAATAATGACAAGTTCGGACGCCCAAACGCTAAAGTGGTGGAGTGACTTTCCTAATTCCTTATGTTAAACCTCACACAATTCCGGACCCCCTGAATGGACGAGATTCGTTGATCTGGCCGCCCTGTTGGATCTTTACCGTTGAACATTACCTTGTTCGTTTTGTCAATTCGGGCCCGAAAATGACCATTCTGAATGTTGCATTTGTCCACGGGTGTTTCATGTGCATATAAAAAGGCCTGGTCGACCTACTATGAGCTCAATCAATGGAAAACATGATGACAAGCATTCTGAACCAAATATGAAATGTATTTTATCTTTTCAGGAAAAATAGAAACATAAATGTGCAAAGACTTAAACAGGAAAGAAGCGAATAATAACCAAGTCACTCAGTAATGGGAAGTTGACTTAGCCAACCAGAAGCAGAAAAATTGATGAAGGCATAGGGAAAAGAGAGAGGAGAGGTAGGGGTGCAGACCTATTTTACAACACCATCCATAAGAAACAAGATTATACCCGGGGTTAAAAGGAGGAAAGCCTCCAACGGTAGGAGTCATTTGCGGGACATGAGTACCACCAAACGAGAATGGAGTATGTGGAGGAGTTTTGTCCCCAAGTGAAATGCTATTATTTTGACCATTCGTTGGGATGGAGGTTGAAAATTGTGATGTGAAATTTGGCATACCATAAGAAAAAGGACTAGAGGCCATAGGAATGGACAGAAAATTATAGCCTAGTGAGTGACAAAGATACCCAAAAGGGTTCGTGGATATAGGTTGAGTATTCACTATAGGATGGGCAGAGGTGATGATAGCAACCTTCGGCACTACAACCATTATGGTTGAAGGTGTTGAAGGGGTATCATTAAATATAGTAGGTATGGAAGTCGAAGGAGTACTAATATCTTTTTGACTCAGTTCAATACTCATCCTTGTACGATCACAAGTCTGATAAGTGGAGGTGTGTGTACCATGTTTGATAACTTTATGCCTTTTAGAAGGAAAAGACTCAAAATGAGGTGGTAACTGTAACAAGAAGCGAGACCTGCGGGGAAGATGGTTTGGCTCCATGATGACTCAAGACTCGAGATATAAAACAAATCCTAAGGCCAACTAGTAATCAAGGAGAACACCAAATAAAATCAAAATGCCAATATGCACACAAACATGATAAAGTGGCTAAAAGGGGCCTCCCTCCCTAAAGTAGGTATGTTTCACCCAAGAGGGGCCTGAGACTCCCTGCTAAAGATCGGAGGTATCATAATCAGTTATAAGGGCCCTCGTGGGCTTAAAAACCAGTCGTTCAGATCCCCCCATAGAGGTAATCCTCCATAAAGGTTGTGTGTTCTTTGACCCTTATCTGACCTAGGGTACCTATGGAATAACCCCTGTAAGTAACCTATGTGGTACCTAAGTCAAGCAACTAAGAAACCACGATATAATCGATGCACATGCGAACATTCATAAGTGAAGTCCATCGTATGGGAAGGGTAACAAAACCTAAAACCTCGAAAGCACCACCTCTCACAGAGGTAAAGGTACTAGCAAGATTCCCATATACGAATAGATCCCCAGAAATATATCTGATGCTAAGAAGGTATCAAGAGGACATCCCTTCAACCAACCTCACATGACCTCGTTCTTAACTCTGGTGCAAGAGGAGCCTCCCGATATTACCAATTATACAATGGATTTCTCCACTCCCTTAGTCAGACACATACGTTGATTTAATATCCTTGGAGAAGTTTACTCACAAAATCCTATTCCAAGGCTCTAAGTCCTCAGCTAATTTGTGCACCCTAGAAAAATAAAATCGTTACTAATCAGTTTCAAATTACCAACGTTACTTTTAGTGGCCTTTCTTACTTAAAAAGGTGTGGTCGTGGAACTAATGATGTTATGACTCAGAAAGTAAAATAAATGAACATGAATACAATGCAAAGTCCTAACTTCAATTCCCAACAAATGATATGTTTTTCAAAATTCAATTCTCAATTTAGTTATCCAATTCCAAATAAGATGCAATCTTTCTTTACATGTACTAAGATCAATGATAAGGACTCAAAAGATAAAATGCCAATAACGTAAAATTCCTAATATTTTTGTATTTTCAATATAAGAGAATGAAAATGCAAGGACTGAACAATAACTTGATATAAAAACTCTATTGTATGTAAACAGAGACAAACCAAGTAGACTATCAAGAAGAAAACACCCAGCCCAAGGCGAAAGGGCAATCAAATGAAAAGGATGATGGGAAAGGCACCGCCCAAAAATTCAACCAAAGAAAGGTTTCCTATCATTCCACAGACACTTAACAGTCATAACAGAGACCCAAGAAGACTTAGCAACCATCAAAACATACCCAACAATCATCAAACCCAGCAACTAGGCAACAAAGGGTGATGTATGCGAATTATCAGGGGAAAATCATGTAAATACGCCTCTTACAGAAGGACAACACATGTATGTACGCGATTGTCAGGTAAAAACCCATGTATATGTGTTGAAACACAGCCAGGCTAAGGAGAAGGCTAAGAAACTCAGACTCTGAATGAATAGAGGTTGTCAATCAGTCATACGACAAGAAACTCAATATAAATGAGAGCAATCTAAGGAGAAAAACACTCCAAACCATGAAAAAGAAGATTATATCCCCAGTATGGTCACCAATTATGTTACGAGGAAAATCTCTCTATGGCTAGGGGTAAACTACAACAGATGGAAATGACTGCATAAATCAACTCTAATCTCAAGTATGCTATATAAACAAATATGCTAGCAAGACAAGATTAAAGTCCTACCTCGTCCAGACATTCGATGAAGTCCATTGTTGAGCACTTGACTCAAAGAAATACACCTGCAACTTTTACTCAACAACCAAGAAACACAAGCATATGGTGATAATACATAATCTTATCACATTCAATAGCATAATCCATCAACATTCATAACAAATACGCCCATGGAATAACAATTCAAATATTTGCAAGATATTAATTGGACGGAAAAGAGTATTTCTATTAAAATGTAATCAACAAAAGTGAATGAATTACAGACTTTTGTGTCGGCAGTTCAAAACTAAGAAACCAAATCCCTTCCAGTTGGACCTCCACCACTTCAATCCTCCACCAAAGGCAATCTCATAAAAGAGAGATAATGAGGTTCTCAATCAAGTAGGGAAGATCTTGGGGACCTAACAATGTGTTCATACTTAAAAGGAAAAAGGGATGCAGACTCAATATGAAGTGAATAATTTCTCCAGAGTAACTTTTCTCTCAAATTTGAATTCTTCTCCTCTTTTCCATAGCTCTGATTTGGCCCATTTGTAGCCTTCAAGTGTGATCCAGGGGATCAAATTTTGCTCAAAAATCAAATTTATTAGAATCGATTCAAAATGGAAACTTGTGTAGGCCTCATTGTCATGAACCCAATGCAAATTGAAAGAGCTCAAACAGATGTCATATGAGAAAGATATCGTGTTTTGTTCATTTTTCCAAACATGCAAAATTTTGTTGACTATACAATTCGTACAGTCCATATAGTGCTGACGTGGCAGGGTACGGACCCAAACATGGTAGATGATGTCGCATGGCCATACAATGATGTGGCATATGTGTTGGTATGATGACTGGGCATGCATTGGTAGGCATGTGGATGAACCCGGTGTTGACACGTGTCATTATCTTGGCAAGTTTTATGGTGCCACATGGCCCATTCGTGGGCTACCACATGGCACCTGTCCAATCTAGCTGGAAAGTGGTAAACTTTTATGACTCCATAAGAGACGAACCCATGACCTTCGGGCAGGGGGAGTGATTTGGCAGGGCCCGAGCTACCAGCCCACCCATGGATGAGACTTAACATTGTAATGTGTTTAAATTTATATGAATTAGCATTAAAGGATGACCGACGGAGTAAAGGGTTGGGTCCTAGGCCCCAGCCCCCGGTTCTTAGCACTATACCATACACCACATAACCTTAACACTTAAAATTTGGCATAGGGTTTCATTGCTTATCCCCACCCCCANGCAACCGTTAACACTCGGAGGTTTAGCCCCTAGTTTTAATTCATTACCTTACGACCTTTCACTAACCTTTGGAGAGGGGTATTAACACATACAAATTCAACGGTCATGTGGCCACGTGCCAGGACAAGTGTCAACACTGCATGCCTCTCCCATGATGAGCCCAGATAGGCGATGGGACGTGGCCACATGCCCCCCATGCGAACAACATCTCCACCTAGGGGGCTGCTAATCCCGCTAATTGTTCGACAAAATGCTTGATTTTGTAGGATGCACGTGTGTGCTAGGTTTTAGTGTGGAAAACACACAAAGGTCGGGTTAGTATGTCATTGGGTGCGTTTTGGAGAGAAGGTACAACAAGCTTAAAGGGGAAAAATTCCAGGAGGTGTAACTGCTTCATTTGTTTTTCCAAACCAGGTGTCAAAAAATCCCAGCTAAGGGTTTTTCGACGTTCGGAAGCCATTGGAGTCATCTTTTTTGTATTATGAGCACCATAAGAGAAATTTTTAAGCACATTGAAAACGATCCAAGGGAAGTTGGACCAGGAGATGTATCCCAAGAGAGGGGTGACCTCCTTTATCATTTGTTGTGTTATGTGTTCATTATTGATGGTTTTTATATGTCTGATATGTTGCTCATGATTAAGTAAAACTCATTGAATTTATGTGCTAGTAACTTGATCCAATTATCTAAACACATAACATTTTTACACTTTCCATTTAAAGAGACAAGTCTTCTTCATTTTAAAGATCTATTGGAAAAAAATTCATTCCATTTTCAGATCAGTTGGTATCAGAGCATAGGTTTTTGAAGGATTGATTGTTTGTAAATTTTTTGTTTTCTGATGCTTACAAGGTTGAAGCTCACAAGAGGAGAAGGTCAACTTGTAGAGCCAAGTTCTCAACTGTCAAGAAGGAGAACTATCAAATCACCTCAAGCTTCAAGGATATATTCACCAAGTATGGCTCATAAAGAGAGTCATGGAACTCTTCCTTCAGAGGAGGAAAAATTTAGAAAATATTTCTATGATATGACTAAGATGGTCAAAGTTTTGTTTGAAGAAATAAATGCAAGATTTCAAGGTGAAATCTCCAACCCTCCAAAGGGAAATGGAGGGAGTGGTGATTCTCCACCTCCTTCACCTCCATCTTCCACCTCTTACACCATTTCACAACCACCTCCAAATTCTCTAAAATAACATGGTAAAACTTCTTTACAAACTCCTTTGCTAAATCTTGATATTAAGTTTGAATTGCCTATGTACAATGGAGAGGTAAATGCTGAGAAATTGGATAATTGGATTTGTCATATTGAAGTGTATTGTAGGATACAAAGAATCATAGATGATGAAACTAAGATTCATCTTTCTTCTTTAAGATTGGACAGTGCAACACTCATTTGGTGGGAAGCCAAAAACTCAAGAGGACATGAAGAAACATAGAAAAGTTGTATCCTCTTGGAATGATTTTATTGTTGCAATTAAAAGGAAATTTTATCCATTAGCATACATGCAGAAAGCTATTATGGAATGGCAAAAATCTAGGCAAGCTAAAGGGAAAGATGTGCAAAGTTTCACTCAAGAATTTAGGAGAAAAGCATTGGTTTTGGGTATAGATTTGTCTTCTCAAGAAAATTTACTCAAATACATTGGAGGTTTGCATAGCTACTTGATGCATACAATACTTATGTTTAACCCTTCAAATCTAGATGAAGTATGTGTGCATGGTACTCATTTAGAGGAAAGAGGAAGGAATGATCCTCAATACGGTAACAAGAAGTGTTTTTCTAATGGAGACAAGGGAAAGAGGAAGTTTGAAGGAAATGGAAAGAAAAATGATTCATTCAAGAAAGAGAGAGAGAAACTCTCATGTAAACATTGTTCAAAGGATGGCCATGATGAAGACCATTGTTGGAAACTTCATCCTAAAAAGAGACCCAAAAAGTTCAACAAAAAAGAGAAACCAAACATTGTTGCAATTGTACAACAAGATTTAGGATCTGATTCAGAAGATGAAACAAAAATCACATCCATGGGTATTCAAGGTAAGAATTCTATTGCTAGTAATATGTCTTCAAATTATGCCATCAATGAAACTCAACATGAAAAAGAAAGGATAGAGATTTTCCACATAAGGGTAATTTCAAAACATACCAAGATAGATACTCTTTTTTATACAGGATCACAAACAAACCTTATTTCTGAAGACATTGTCAAGAAACTAGATTTGAAAACTAATCCTCATCCTAAACCATACCCTTTAGGTTGGATATGTGACAATGCCAAATTTCATGTGACAAAAAGTTGTAAACTCAGATTTTCCATCACTGCAAACTATATAGATGAGGTAGAGCTTGATGTTATTCCATTGGATATTTGTGGTATTGTGTTGGGAAGCCCATACTTATTTGATATGAGAGCCATCTTTCATCATCATGAGAACAAGTATCATTTGTTTAAAAATGTAGTTGAGTACATTGTTAGACCACATACAAAGAAGATGAATTTGTCACTTGCAAATGTTGGACAAATAAAGAGACTAGTCAATGCTAGTAAGAACCTTGTACTTTTGAGGATTAAACCCAAAGACAATGATGAATAAGAAGTTCTCAAAGGATGTGATAAAAATTTACAATCTGATTTATATGAGGTTGTTAACGAAAATGTTGATATGTTTCAGGAAACAAGGGGATGCCTCCTGAAAGGGGTATCCAACATGAGATTATATTTTAGCAAGGAGGTCATCTTCCAAATGTTTACATGTGCAGGATGCCATACATGGAGAATGTTGAAATCATAAACAAGCCTAAGAGTTGCTTGACAAAGGGGTCATAAAACCAAGCACATCGCCATACAGGTCACCAATTGGTTTGGTACCAAAGAAAGATTGTATATGGCATATGTGGGTAGATTTCAGAGCCTTGAACAAGACTACATATATGATTGTTGAAAGAGACACAGGGAAGAAAGCTTTGAAATAAAAGCAAGCTCCATTGCATGCATTGACAAGCTATGTTTTCCACTAGGTGATCAGGTATAAGAAAGACATTCATGAAAAAATTGTTGATATGCTTACTAGGCCTATTGTTAGTGCTTTAGTTATTTTCAAGCATAATCCTATCATGCATAAGCGCTATTTGGAAAAATATGCTTTACATGTTGATCACAAAAATGTTTATGTAACTTTGTGTTGTACTAACCAAGTTGAGGAATTGAATTCCTATGTGCATGGTAAACTTTTGTATCTTGGCAAGCTATGTTTTTCACAGGGTGAAAGAGTCAACATGATAAGGGAAGCACATTATTCTCTTGTTGCTGACCATTTTAGTGTAAGCAAGACGGTGGGTAGTTTGCGAAACAATAATCCTACGTTTTGGGATGAGCATCTACACTACTTTCAGCATGCTTATAACCAAGCCAAGAAGTTCATTGAACAAGTTAAGTTTGTGCATAAAACCATTCAAGAACATTTGAGAAAGAGCCAAGCCAAGTATATGACAAGACATGCCAAGTTTCGTATTGGTCTCAAAGGCACCAATCCAAGAAAGACAAAATGGATTGAGTTTGGAAAGGTGAGGAAACTGTACCCTCATCTTTAGATTGACTGAAAGTAGTCTTTTGGAGGTCCAAAAGCTTCCCAATGCAAAGGTGTGATCCAAGGGATCAAATTTTTCTCAAAAATCAAAGTACTCGTAATTGCTTCAAAACATACACATGCATAGGCCTCGTCGTCACAAACCCAACGCAACTTGAACGGGCTCAAACAGACATCATATGAGAAAGATATCGTGTTCTGTTCATTTTTCCAAACAGAAAAATTTTGTTGATTGTACAGCACGTACAGTCTGTACAGTGCTGACATGGAAGGGTACAGACCCACACGTGGTAGGTGACATGGAAGATGCGTTGGCATGTTGAATGGGCAGGCATTGGCAGATAGGTGGACAGCCCTGGTGTTGACACGTGTCATTATCTTGGAAAGCGTTATGGTGTCATGTGGCCCAGTCATGGGCTGTCATGTGGCACCCCTCCAATCTAGTTGGAAAGTGGTAAAATTTTGTGACTCCACAGAAGTCGAACTCATGACCTCCAGGCGGGGGAAGTGATTTAGCAAGGTTCAGGCTACCATCCCATCCACAGATGAGACTTAACATTGTAATGTGTTTAAATTTATATGAATTAGCAATAAAGGACGGTCGACAGAGTAAAGGGTCAGGGCCTAGGCCCCAACCCCTAGTTCTTACCACTATAACATATACCACAAAACCTTAACACTTAAA
>SNQJ01S0084475.1:0-10931 GCA_010110895.2 Picea sitchensis | reverse complement strand
ATATAATTAGAAATTATCCCCCCCATACACTTGTCACCCGTTCCCTTAGTTGCACCAATAAATCCACAATTTAATTGAATTAAAAGTCAATTTCCTTCACCCATTCTAAAAGTGCTCCTAAAATCACTCCTAGTTGTCCCTTTATTCCATTTATTTCCCATTTAAGATCGATGCCTTTCTAAAATGGAGTTGAGTTAAAATATGAATGTTCTCTCGTTATACTAGACTCTAGATATGTTTCTATGCTTACACATTCTTGTACACTTTATTCCTTTCTTATTTTAATTTATAATTTGGTATTTTATGCATACATGTGTATTGTATTAATTTTTTAGATTTATTTTATCTCTCTTAATCTCTTAAGTTGGTTTACCTTTTTCTTATTTCATCTAATTTGTAATTTAGTTTTTTCCTTTCATTAACTTAGACTTAGGCTTATTTAAATTTTTATTTGCAAAAGCTTAGACCATTAGGGATTATGATTAATAAATTTAGTCTTTAATTAATTAATTAATAAATTAATTAATTCGACAATGCTCAAGATTTTACAGGTTTAACATTCGCTCAAAGTTTTCTAGGCCACCTAGATTCATTGACTCACCTTTTTAATACCGCGACATGTCGTTCAAGACACATGCCATGCTCCAAGGGTACCACTCGCCTTTGATTCATATTTTAATTACATGACGTGCCCTTCAAGACCCATTACATGCTCTAAGGGTTCCATTCACCTTTGAATGGTTTTGGTAGTTTCCCAATCCTTGGAGTCAATACTCCATTCATGCGACCTTGTGAGAGACTAAGGGCCTCTAAGGAATAAGGACCCTTCCTTATTGGGTGCCCCTTAGAATCTTCATGAGTGACTACCTCAGTCTGTCCTCAGGACATCGTGGATATATCGAACTAGGTAATTGTTAACCTACAATTCGAGCCACGATGGGAGTGGTAGTAGGTTGTGACAGGGATGATTCCACACCTCTCCCTCCATATCTGGTTGCTCTGCATGGCCCCTTTATGCCTTATGTGAGTCCGATTAGCAAGAAATCCTCAGCCTGCATCGATCAACAAAACATTGTCAATGATCCATAAGCAACATCATAATATACCCGATCATATGTCACATATGCATAAATAAAATAATCAAACCAATACAATCCACTCCCTAACTTGATCTGAAGTCCAAGGAGGTCCATTGATGCCATTGACATCCCCAATCTATCAAGTGTCTTGCACACTCAGGGGAAACTCCTCAATAGCATATGCTAATACATAAATATCAAATAACATAACATCATAATCCATCAACATCATCATAAGAATACATAAGAGAACATACAACCATATACTAAAACCAGATCACTTGCACGCAAGTGTCCTCAAAGAATAAGTCAATAACATGTGCTTGCAAGAGCGAGATGTTACATTGATTCTCATTGAAATTGTTTGTTATAGAAAGTTTTTTATTTATCATACATGATTAAATTGAATATTATCTATTTATTAAGATCTATGAATGACATTGGCTAATCTCATATTTCCAGTGTATACTACTATATGTGATTCATACGTTGTCCATACAATCTATTTTTAATGATTTTTGTTATTTGATTTATTTTCTTGTGATTACTTTATTAATGGGGACTTGATTCTTACTAATGAAGTGATCTAACTTAATTTAATTATTTATATGAACTAAATTATGGTCTTGTTTTGATCGTTTTATCTTATTTATGATCTCATTGATATTCTTGGATGTTTTGAATGATTGTAATTAAGATTTTAAATTTCACCTATTTTTCTTTAGATTTTCACAAGGGATACCCTCTTTCGCTCCTAGATTTTTCTATAAGAGCCTAAAGAGGGAAGAGGATTTGAAAGACCTCATTGGGTGCCTTGGAATTTTTCTTTATAAGAACAATCCAAGGGACAACATCTTTTAGTGTCGTTGTCAGGGATGAAATTCATACTATTTTAATTGATCTCTATATTCATTCTTGGAGTTTTGAATAAGCATACATATGACTCTCCCTAATCCTATACAACCACATGTTCTCTTTGATTTTGATGATCAAAGGAGTGTCTTAAATCAATTTTATAAATTAAATTTACAAACTGCAAGAAATCGAGGAGAATCGGAACAATCTTGGCATGTTCTTGCTCAAGAATATATACAGGCTCATCCAAATCCACACATTCAACAAAATTGAGAATGACGACTCCTATAAGTACATCAAAAAATTTCTGATTTCTAGATTAATGAGTTTACGGAGTAAATCTTTATTGTTCTAGTCTCAATTTCTTTCTAGGAAATGACAAGTATTGTGCTTCAATGGTGAATGAAGTAACATTTTTCATTTGAGTTTCTTGAAAATTTACCTTTTTATAATTTTTTTCACCTTGTTAAGTAAAACTAGAAGAAAATTCAAGAAATACTCGTTCTCACCAAATAACTCTGCACACTACTCCACTTACTAATCCTGATAAACTTATTTCTCAGGAGAATAGATGTCGTAGAGTAGGATCTTCTTTAACTGGTTCCCCTAATATTGAAAATATCGAAGTTCCATAGTTTCAACACATTGAATATCAGTTTGAATATAAAACCCCACCAAATAAAAGTTTTGATTCTCCTCTATTAGACAATATCCCTTTGGTTGACATTTCCAATACATTTTTTACTAGAATTCTGTTTGGTAAAGTTCCATCTATTATAATTCCTATTACTTTAAGGAAGACTCCTAAAGTTGAAAAATAATCACCTCAAAATAGAAAGGAAGTCATGACTCCATGAGTGCAACAATGGATAAATGCCTGGTATCAACCCTTAGTACTTCCTCAACATCTCCATGATTTCCCTGATAAATATCTTAAAGAGTTATGTAAATATAATGGTCAATCTAGTGTAAGTGTTGAAGATCATATTGCTACCTTTCGAGACTGTATTAACAATGTCAGAGTATATGAGGAATACATTTATCTCAGACTATTCATGCAAAGCCTTGAAGGTGATGTACGACAATGGTTTTGAAATCTACCCGTGAATAATATTACAGACTAGGAAGAGTTGGAAACAACTTTCCTTAATCAATGGGGTGAGAAAATATACCACCAATATTACTTAACTGATTTTGTTTCCATTAAAATAAAAAATGATGAATCCGTATCAGATTTTACTAAGAGATTTATAAAGTTTACAATAGAATTCCTGAAGATATCAAACCCGCCCCGACCGCAACTACAGTTACTTATTCTTCTGTTTTTAATCCTAAATTTTCCCTATTGTTTAGAGAGCAAAGAGCTACTATGTTAGCTATTATGAAAACTGATGCTTTAGACCTAGACGAGAGTTTATTCGCTGCTGGTAAAAATAATATAAAACTGAAAAAAATGAAACCAAGAAAAACCCATTATTCTAATGAACCATCTTATTCCAGTAAGAAAGATCAGAAGATGGATGAAATAGTTAAAATGGTTAAACATTTAGCTAGTAAGATGGCTAAATTCGAGATTTCCAGTAAAATTATTCCTCCTAATCCATCAACAAATCCACAAAAAAATATTTATAATACTCCATGAAATTTTAAAACTTTCCCCCAAAGGAATTTTCCTCCTTATAGACGACCTTTGAATCCTCAAATTTTAAATAGAGATAAAAAGGTAGAAGAACCCCCACCTCAACCTCCATTGATAAGTAATAATATGGTTGAAGATTTTGATGTTTTTATATAGGATGAAGATTTTGAAATACTGAAAGAAATGCCCGAAATTAATTGGTTTGATGATGTTCAACCTTAGGACTATCCCATTTCATACAAACTTCAGGACAGTGGTATATTATTTTCAAAACTTTAGCACGACATAACAAGAAATGGAAAATGTGTGGGCTAAGCAGTATAAAATTTTTGCCAAGTCCATTTTAGCCGAAATACAACATAACTATGACCTTAAGACAAAAAAACAATAGCCCTCGATCTCAAAATAAAAAAGGTGACTAAATATGTATCAAAACAACCTAAAAAAATAATTAAGCCTTCTTATGAAAAATAAATAAAGAAACATCTACCCCAAGCATGAGTTCTTTTAATTTAATTTCTAAGCTAAATAAAATGTGAATACAAGTCCCATAAAGTGAAATAATTAAGATACCTTCTTTTAAAAGAAGTTTCTAAATTCCTAGGTTCATCTATTAAGTTTGTTTTAGATTCTGATGTTATTAATGAACAAGATGAATCACCAAAAAATTCTAAAAGCCCTTATCTTGAAAAATATGAAGGTAATATTGCTCATTTTTATGTTACCCTTACTATATATGATCAATTTTTACATAATTGTATGTTAGATTCAGGAATTTTGCATAACCTTATACCTAAAGTTATAATAGAAAAATTAGGATTGGATATTACTAAGCCTTACAAAGATTTATATACCTTTGATTCAAAGAAAGTTTAATGTCTTTGATTAATTAAAGATTTGGTCTTTAACTTAGCACAAATTCCTAATAAAAGTATTATGATGGATATTGTTTTTGCCGATGTACCGCCTAGCTTTGGGATGCTCCTTTCTAGATCTTGGGGTGCAAAGTTAGGAGGAACGATTCAATTAAATTTATCATATGCAACTATACATGTTTTTGGTGGAAAAACTCAAAGACTTTATTGAGAAGCTCGTTAGAATTATACACTAAGTGATGTAAATAATTCACATAATCATCTAGTTTATGTTGAAAATGATGAATTAGGAAATTTTGTTCTAACATTTTCCGAAGAAGAAAATAAAGAAACTTCAATTTGCAAAAATATTAATAAGATTTTAGTTGATCCTAATAAAGTTTGGAAGTTGTATTTTGATGGTGCTTCCTCAAAAGAGGGATTAAGATATGGTATTTATTTTGTTCCCCCCACTAAACAAAATTTATCCTTTTCTTACAAATTAAATTATGAAACTACTAATAACATCGCGAAGTATGAAGCTCTCGTTGTAGGTTTAGAAAAGGCTCAGAGATTAAATATTGAAAAATTATCAATTTTCAGGGATTCAAAACTTTTAATTCATCAAGTAAAGGATTTTTGCCAAACTAAACACTCCCATTTAAGATCCTCTAGGAATCGGGTATGGGATTTGGAAGATAAATGATTTTATGCTATAAATTTCACTACGATTCCTAGACAACAGAACAAAATTGTAGATTCATTAGTAGTTTCTATTGCAACTCTAAAGCCTTCTGACAACACAATGCTAAAATTGGAAATTGAAATGATATATAGGACATCAATTCTGGATAATATAAAACACTGGAAAGTCTTCGAAGATGATCAAGAAATCAAAAGATTCATAGAAATGATTAGAGATTTTTCAGAAGAAAATATTGGTGAAGACAAACAAGAAGTTTTACCAGAAATTAAAGATGGTCAAAAAATTGAAGATAAAAATTGCAAACCATAAAATTGTACAATTAAAAAATAATTATATTCCAAGAGGTTTGGTTCCTATAGATAATTTGTTCGATCAAAAGGATGTAGCAGTAAAACTTATCTTAAAACCTATTGTTGGAGAGGTTCAAGAAGTGAATCTTGGAACATAACAAAATCCTAAAATAATTAAAATCTCAAATAACTTATCTCCTCAACAAAAACAAGAATAAATAAATATTTTTAAAGATTATATGGATGTTTTTTCACAGAGCTACGAAGATCTAAAAAATATATGACAAATATATTATCCAACATAGAATACCTATAAAAGAAGGGGCAAAACCCTTCAGAAAAAAGCTTCGAGATGTTAACCCTCTATTATTACCTGCAATTGTGAGTGAAATCAAAAAATTATTAGATGAAAAAATTATTGTTCCTCTGAGGTATTATGAATGGGTAGCTAATTTAGTTCCCGTTCGTAATAAAAATGGTGAAATTCGATTATGAGTAGATTTTCGTAATCTCAATCGGGTCTCTCTTAAATATAACTATCCTTTACCTAAGATGGATGATATATTACAAAGGGTAGTTGGTGCTGAACGAATATCTATTATGGATGGATTTTTCAGATACAATCAAATCACTGCTCAGAAATACACCATAGAAAAAATAACTTTCATAACTCCCTGGTGCACTTTTATGTATGATAAGATGACCTTTGGGTTACTGAATGCAGGTGTCACATTCCAGAGGGCCATGGATATTGATTTTGTAAATGCAAAAGACAATTTTATAGTAGTTTATCTTGATGATATGACATTTTTTTTTCTAAAAATGACTCACTTCATCAAGAACATCTTAAACAGTGTTTTTCAAAATGCAGAAAGTATGACTTATCTCCTAATCCAAAGAAATCATATTTCATAGTGTTTCAAGGAAAAATGTTAGGGAACCTAGTTACCCACTCAAGTATTATGATAGAGCTTTAAAGAGTTGAATCAATCCAAAATATCCCTTTACCAAGACATAAAAAGGAAATACAATCCTTTTTGGGAAAAAATAATTTTCTAAGAAGATTTATTTTGAATTTCGCAGAAATAGTAAAAGAAATTACTAATATGCTCAAAAAAGGTAATGAAATTAAGTGGAATCCTGAAGCTAAATCATCTTTTCAAAGGATTAAATGAGACCTAGCTGAAGCTCCTATGTTAGTAAGTCTTGACTATACTAAGGATTTTATTATTTTTCCTATCACATCACAACATACCCTTGCTGTCATTATTTTACAAAAGAATGAAAGTGGTTTCGAACAACCTGCATCTTTCTTTAGTCAATCCCTAAGAGATGTTGAATTGAAATATGATATCATGGAAAATCAGGCATTTTATTTAGTCGAATCTCTTAATGTTTTCTAAACTTATATTTTACAATCTAAAGTTATGATCTACACTCCTTCATTAACAGTCAAGGAAATTTTGACTTAGCATGATCTTGAGGGAAAGAGAGGTAAGTGGATTGCACAAATCTAGGAATACGACATTGATATTAAACCAAATAAATTAATTAAATGACAAGGCTTAGCCAAACTTTTAGTTGAGTTCAATTGTGAAGCTGTCAATATTAATCAAATGTCTGAGGAAAAAATAGGTTTCCATCAAAATCATAATTATCAAGATGAAATATTATTGCCCCAACCTTCTAATCAGGAAGTTGATGTCTCGTTCTCGTCTTCTACTTGGTATAAATATATTGTCTACTATTTGAAAAACCTTAAATGTCATGAACATCTAAATAAACCACAATCGTGTTCCCTTAAATTAAAATCAATTAATTATTGTATACTTGGAGGAATTATTTATTGGAAAGATACTGTTGGTATACTTTAAGATGCATTTTAGTGGATCAAATTGATAAAATTATTAACCAACAAAAAGGTGGGGTATGTGGTGGTCATTTTACTTGGAAAGAAACTGCTCATAAAAATTTGCGTAGTGGGTATTATTGGTCGACATTATTTACTATGATAAACAAAAAAATAAGATCTTGTTTAGAATGCCAATTATTTTCTAGTAAGAAAAATCTTGCTCCATTGCCTCTCAAGCCCATTAAAGTCCAAGATCCTTTTCAACAATGGGGTCTATACTTTATTGGGGAAATACATCCCCCATCAAGCGACCAACATAGGTAGATTTTAACTGCCACTGATTATTTTAACAAATGCGCGAAGGCCATCCCTATGCATAATGCAACTAATAAAGTAGTAATCAATTTCCTTGAGGAAAATATATTTTTCAAGATTTGGGTGCCCTAAAAAGATTGTAACTGATAATGCAAAATCCTTTTCTTCTTTTGCATTAGCAGATTTCTATAAAAATAATCATGTGACTTTGGGTCACTCAACCACGTATTATCCCCAAGGTAATGGTATTGCAGAATCAACAAATAAGAACTTGATTAAAATTATCAACAAAAAATTAGGACAGAATAAATGCAACTGGGATTCTCAAATAAAATATGCATTATGGGCAGAGAGAATAAGCACTAAAAGGGAAACAAGAATGTGTCATTTTAAATTAGTTTACAGACTTGATGATGTTATTCCTATCCAATTGTGAATCCCTATTACGAAAATACTCCAAGAGAATCGTGAAGAGCCAAATGATTTGCAACCGAGGATTAATCAACTAATTCAAGTTCATGAAACCAAAGAGGTGGTGACTAAAAAATATAATGTTTACTAAGAACAAATGAAATAGTTTCTTTATAAATGAGCCAAAGAATGGATTTTAAGCCTAATGATTTGGTCTTAAAATGGTATAAAAGAAAAGAAGAACCTGGAAAACATAATAAGTTTGATAATCTATGGTGTGGCACTTTTATTATTGACAATACATAAGGCAAAAATTCTTTTTCTTTAAAAAATCTTCAAGGGGAAAGTTTGGGAGCGCCCATTAATGGGAATTTCCTTAAACACTTCATGATCTATTGAATTTTCTTTAAATTTTCACTGTATATACCATCCCATAAGATAAAAAAATAAAAAATAAAAATATATGATAATTATTTTCATCTTGAATCGATCTTTTCTAAAATCAGAAATATAACCTTATCTCTTGAAGCTCTATGGCTCATTATTATTATCTGCGAATATTCAAAGCATAAGTGTCATTATGTATACATTCCATCTTTAAATATAGACATAGTGAAATATCTGATTGTATTCCTTTCATCCGATTTCTCATATATAAAGAGTTTTCCATTGATCATCAAAATTAGACTTTGGAAAATATCTAGTTCTGGTTAATATGGTTTTAGACAGTCTATATTTAACAAATCTGATTCCGAGTTTCTCATTATAAACCTTCAAATACAAATAACCAACATTTAATGACAATATCTATTAACATACATCATCCCTTGTGTTTTAAAACACGTTGATTTCCCCCATCTCTGCATATATAAAAATATTTCAAATAAACATAATAAACTAAGCGAAATGGTGAAAGGAAATCCAGATTGGGAAATGCAGGTATCTCTGCCCAGGCTATGGACGCTCATTGGAAGCGAAGCAAGGCATGTGATGTCGGGGTGTCTCCTTTGGGGCTATGGACGTTCACTGAAAACAGAGCAACACCAAGCTATCTGATTTGATGTTGAAAGGAACTTTAAGAGATTAACAAGTTTTACACTCCGAGTTCTTAGTTTTGAATGGTTTGATACACAGACATGTCTTTACTATATGACCATTATTTTATATTTTCTTTAATCTTAAGTTGGCGTCTTTGAATAATTTCTCATCTATAACTATAAATTTTTGAAAGTGAATCAATAACATAACATCATCATTTCTATATTATCATGATATGTATTTAGAATTGGGTTTACTTAGTATAATGTTGAACACAGATGATATCTTAAACCATATTACTCTTCTTGAGATATCATTTTATATTATGATTCCTTTTAAATATAAAACCACAAGGATTTTTTGAAAAAGTATTTCAATTTAATAACTAAAATTATAATAAATATACAAATTCATAAATATATTATTTATATCATAAGAATAACTCATTCATAAATATAATATCAAAATATTCCATAATTGATGTCCAAAATTTATGAGTTTAACTATTTCAAACATAATTTATGCGATTAATAAACTTTAATGCCATATAGTCTATGACAAAACAAAAAATAAAATAACTCCACCTTAATATAATATATAGATTGGATCTTTTTCACTAGCTCCGAGACCAAGTTGAAGAACTTCATACCACACATGAAGTACTTATGAAGTACTTGATGCATCACCTTATCAACCTAGTTTTCAAGACCATCTTATTTAGAAATTACATCTTTCAAGAGATCAAAGATCTCATCCATCTTGTTATGAGTGATGGTGCGACGAACCCTCGCCATGGGCCTAGGTATTTCGCTTGGTTCACCCACTTGTTGTTTTATCTGATTAGACTCTCCTTTAGACACATCTCTTTTATTTTCCAAATCTGAAGAAATCATATTGAGAAATTTTCTGTCTTCATAATTACTATCGGAATATAAAATTTGAAAGCTTGATCTTTTCTGTAACACGAACTACGACTATAATTTTGGAATTATTCTAATTTTAAAGAGGTTACCAATGCAACAATTCAGATTTGCGGAAGTATTATTCATGATTATAAGCATTAGATATCGATAGAGGTTCCACATGCTATCATTACAGATAATTGATTTGATTTAACAGGTTAATCTCATTTTATTAATTGCGATGTGACTCCAAATATGTATGGATTCTTAAAAGTGGTTTGTTTTAGGTTCTTGTTCCCCAAGTTTATAGAGACCATGATATTATACAAACTTTCTTCCATTTGTATGATTCTTAAAACTGTTTAATAGTTTCAATCAACAGTGCAAAGGTTATTTGCTCTGTTTTTCCTTTGCAAAGATGTTAAATTTATCTCTGGGTGGTTCTTCGATATTAGAGCTCGATTTTCTTGCAAAACATGAAAATCGGTCAATAGAAAAAATAAATCCAGTAATTCAAAAATTGACTATTGACCCAACATTTACCTTTAAGGAATTTCCAATCAAGTCTGGGGTTTGCACTTCTATGGGTAGGCTTATGGTGTTGATTCTAATTTCTATTCTTGGATATGTTGATGACACAATGATTGATGAAGTTACATTAGTGATTATGGATGAGATAATACATTAGTGATTATGGATGAGATAACAGAGCAAGAAAAATATTTTAAGTTTGTTTATGCAACCTTTTTGGCAAATGCTATTCATTTTCAACTATCAACCTTTAAAGGATTAAAATCATTTAGATACCAGTTTGATCTTTTCTTCCTTATACTATTATCCCAAGAATAATTCTACGAAAGAAGAGGGCTTCAATTTATAAAGAAAGATGATGCAGGAAATCAACTCCCTGTTGTTATAGCAAGATTTGCCTCATCCAATGCAAACTTGCACAGAAGGCCTTTCTCCATTTCCCTATGCAGACTTGAAGTC
>SNQJ01S0084474.1:7163-37691 GCA_010110895.2 Picea sitchensis | reverse complement strand
TAGCCTAAGAAACTAGGGGGTTGGAGCCTCCTTCCAGTTGCAGCTGGAAAACAAAGGAAGTTGGTGCTTCCAATGAATGTAATTCTTCAAGACATATAAGAAAAAGCATTATGTGGTTTTCTCCCGATTTGGGTTTCCACGTACAACACTGGTGTACTGTGTATGTGTGTGATTGTTTATTTATTACTGCTCATTATTGGATAATAATTCTACATTGATATAACATTTGAAGAAAAAGGATTATAATTATGTTATTACTGATTCACCCCCCCTCCCAGTAATCCAACAACTGTCTCAGGCCAAGTATGCATGAGATCTCCTTGAGATATTTTACATGATAGACTGCAAGTTTGCTCCGACTCCTTTCCTATCAAGAGTCAAACTTGAGGATGGCGGGGAGACTCCACTGGTTAACAACACACTGTACAGAAAGCTAGTGGGGATCTTGGTGTATCTCACACACCCCAGACCAGACCTCTCCTATGCAGTTGGCACAGTTTCTAGGTTCATGCAAGAGCCACATGAGATACATTGGAAGGTTGCAAAGTGTATCCTTTGATACGTATAGGGCACTACCACCTTTGGGATTCATTATGCAGAAAACTCTACATTAGATCTCATCAGGTTTACTGATTCTGATTGGGCTGGCGATAGTACTTATCGCAAGTCCACATCTGGTTACTCACTCAATATTGGTTTCGGGCCTATCTATTGGTTGAGAAAGAAGCAAGTTGTCATTGCTTTATCTTCATTTGAGGCATAGTACAAGGGGTGGTTAACATAACCATTCAGGATATGTGGCTACAACATTTTCTCACTAAGTTGGGCATTCAACTTCATCGGTCAATCATCATCTAGTGTGACAACTATAGCACTCTGAAGTTTTGTAGAGATCCAGTTCAGAGGCAGTGGATGAAACACATCGAGATCCACATGCACTACATCCGGGACTTAGTACATGAGGGGATCATTGACTTACAGTTATGTCCTTCAGCAGAACAGACAGCGAACATCTTCACCAAGACCTTCACTGAGCAGAAGTTTCATTCTCTGCGAATTCGTCTTGGAGTGAAGGACGTAGTTGCTTAGCAACTGTAGTTCTTATTTTTACATACATTGTACCTTGAGGGGGTATTTTCCCATGAGGTTTTCCCTCTTTCCTCACTTTATTTCAGTGTGTCTTTTGTATTTGGGTACCTAACATGGCCTCATTGCCGCGACCCATTCTTTATTTTCACCATAGTGATGTTCTTGGGGGGTGTTGGAGTTACTTCACAGACACCTAGGATTTCTTTTTCCTAAGGTTTTTCCTCGTTTATTAGTCATAATTAGTCATTATCCAATATCCTATATTTTAGGGGAGAATATTCCACCTGGAGAATATTCTCTTGCAGTTGACACTTCAGTTTGACTAGTTATGTTGAGTTTAGTTGTTGCATTGGTTTTGTCACCATGCAACATTGGGATCATCACCATGCTAATTCGACCTTCCCTTGGTATTATCACTAGATTGGCGCATTACTCTTGATTCCCTGAGTTAACTCCTCACTACTCTATGTTCATTCAGTTAACTGAAGACTAGTTGACTAGTTATCTCAACTAGGTGGCAGCTTACTCCCGTAACTACCTGAGAGACTAGACTAGGTGGTAGTTCACTCCTGTAACTATTGGTGTGTGTCCAGATCATTCTAGACCACCACTATGGTGCATTGGTTCTCCTCCATTGTGTACTCATTGAGTTATACAGAGTATATTATTTGTAAATTATTCATTATTCACAACGATTAATCAGAATTCTTTCATTCTTTCACTCCTTCTTTCTCCAATTATCTCTGTAAATGTGTGTATTATTTTGTAGCTAGATCTATTTTGTGTAGGTTCAACACATTTATAGATTTTACTGCCAGTCTTGGTGTTGAATTCTTGTCACTCCTTTTCCTCTCGGTCATGGTTATGTCTCATTCCTCCCGGTTGCAATGCGGACTGTTAAGAGTTGCATTGTTTGTGCTTTGTTTTGACCGAGCCCAAGCTTTCTTTTGTCATGGAATTTCCTTCACTATCATTGTGCTGGAAGCATTTCATAGTTGGGTTGTATCACCCAGAACTTTGAATGGAATCCTGTATATGTGTTGGGTTGGCCACGGATTGTGCTCAGGCATTCTCTTCACGGTATTTTTAAGTGTTTACTCCTCTCATCTCTGTTGTAGTGGTTGACTGTTATGTTGGTATCCCTCACTGTCAATATTTTTAAAGGTTATAAACATCTATGGTGAATTTGGAAAGGGCACAGGCTCTCTGTTTCTGCAAAATACTACTCCTTGATTACTTCTCTATGACAACTTGTTTTAAAAAATGAGGCACGAGTGTGTTGACGATTAAAATCGCAATGATGAATTTCGTCCGCAAAGGATTGTTAAAGCACTATTATTTAATTATGCTAATAATATAATACTAGTAGGTGGGACCCCCTTGTAGACTAGAGGAGAAAGGATAGACATGTTATGCTCATATTTTGTTGTTGTTATGATGTTGCCTACACAATCCTACATTGTTTTTGATGATGTAGTCTTGGTTGCATTTGATGTGATAAATGGATGGTTGAGGCATTATTGTTATATGTTGTTGGTATTTACTTGCAATACAGAACAGTTCCATGGGTATGAGGATCATGTTGGTTACATGTGATTTGTTATGTATGTTATAACCTTGACTACTAATTCATACATTGTCTACTTATCCATATATATCTATGCAAAAGGTCAATAAAATGGGAACTTGATCAAAGCAAAAGGAAAAAACTATGGAAAAGTTCTAAAGCTATGGAAAAAGGATTATGTATAGACCTTTGTGACAATGGTGGACCTAGATATTATACTATGTGTTTGGTTAAAGGACTATGCAATTTTTATTAAAAGTTGAATGGAGGCACATATAGTAACGTTGATATATGATTATTGTTGGAGTTACGGCATAAGGTTAACGTATATGTCTCGAGTGGCGCACTATGAAATTGATATGATATTAGATCTTTACGATGGATATTGCATTGAATTATGCATTGGTTACGGTTTGATTTTGATGGTGGATGATATGTTAGTGGATTGGATCGTACATGAAATTGAGTAAGACCAGGTAAGGAAGCGACGTGCATTTACTGTGTGTCACTCCAAACCTCCCTTCATCTTGTCACCCTAGCATTGTTGCATTGTTGCTCTATTGGTTGTGAAAGCTCTGCGTTTTCAGGATTGGAAGGGGAAAACTCGGCCAGTTCATCATTGAAGTGATTTTCTCACGGGTATTGTTCTTAGCTTTCCATCCATGATGGACTCTCTGTATTATGAATCAAATGGTGGCTTAGGAATGAATGGGTTCTATGTTTTCTTGATTTTTTGACTGTGTGTAAATATTGTGTTCTAGTTTCTCTGTGATTACTACAAAATATTGGCATTTGCAAGCGAAGTAATGGGTGTGCATTGGTTATTTATTGATCATCTTGATTTTTTATGATGGTAATCTGTGAAATAATGGTGACAATGGTGCAATGAGCTCTGTGTTTTATGGTTGAAGGGTTTTAACCACCAGATTGTATTACATTGGATGTAAACTCATTTCCCTCTCGATCATTGTTGTAATATTTATCCAGTTGCAGACAAATTGTCGATGGTTGGTGTGTTTATTTTGTTTAAACCCCGAGTTGTTGTTGATGGCTCGTTCCTTACTGTCTTTTCGATGAAAGATTTCCAAAATTCCAGTCTTGGTTGGACATGAATGTTAATGCAAGAATGTGTATGTATTGAATGGATATGATTTGTGAAGATTTTCCACACACCACTCCTCTCATCCCTGCTATAATGATGATTGTATGTAGCCTCATTGTCAATTGTTTTCGATAGTTGTTCGACCTCCTGGGTGTTGGAAAGAAACATTATCTCTCTGAGTTTTTCCAGTACCCATCATTGTTTAAATTAACCCTCTCTACAAAAACATGTTAGTGACATCGGTGTGTTTCTGGATTGGTTAGCTCAAATTTCTTTATTCTCCACTTGGGCATTCACTTATGATTATGTCAAAGAGATTAGAGTCATAAGTCGAAGGATTATGTTTTTTTTTTTTTTTTAGAGCATGGCTCACTACTTTTTGTTTTTCAAGATTACACTGTGGCCTGTGGTTGTTAATCGATGGTAAATGGATATGAGGATATGGAAGACCATTATCTCTCTGTGTTTTTTAAAATACAAGAAGACTCTTGTTGCTTCTCTTCATTTAGTTTTTAAAAGATCCCAACTTGGACTCTAACTTGCCTCTACCTTCATCAAGCACCTTCTGGGGTTTGTCAAGTGTTGGGTTATCAGTTTAATGATTGTGGAAGTTTAAATACATGATATTCCTCATTTATAAACCCATCCTCTTGGTTGAATCTTTATGTGTTCTTTCTCTGATGAATTCATTTGAACAAGGAAGGAAGAAAATATGTGGTTCCTATCACCTGAGAGCTTCCCTTATATTCGATTATGGTCTCTTTTACTTTGTTTTATCCCAGCATGATTGTGATTGCATTTAAAGATAAGAAGACACCTATGTGAGTTTCACCAATCCCGATCATGCTTATGTCAAGTTAAAAAGAGGTGCTTGTGTGTCAATATCACTATGTTCTCTTCATACATGATATGGTTATGTGGGTCGTTCCTTTTAAAAGGAAGTCTATTTATACTATTTCACACAGAGATCAAGCTCGTGGTTCCATTTTTTTGGAGTTGACTATTGTGGTCGATTCAAGATTGTGTCAATGATATGATTAAGGACCTATGTATATTTAAATCGGGCCTGATTGTTGATTAGAGGATAGTGATTGTTGATTGTTTAACTTGGGTGTATTATTGTTTCATTACCAAAGATGAATGTTGGGCATAAATTATAGGGATCGTTGTGCATGTTTTGTTTATTTTAAAAAGGTAAAGAGATCAGCATTAGAGCATGCAGTACTATTGAATTGGAAATGTTGCATAAGTTATAATACACAAACTGTTATAAATTAAAGATTTCTAGGAAATTAAATTTTTATTGAGACAATAAGAAGTTTGTATGCAATTGAGGAACAATGAATGTTTTGGTCTTGGAAGTGGATTCTTTTTTAATTAAATTTGAAACAGAGTTATGATAGTTGATTGACTTAATTTATTTTTTGAACAACATCCATCTAATTCCCTTTCATTTTCTCACTTTTTTGCTCATTACAAATCCCCTCACGATCCCAAATTCATTGTGCACACCCTATTCACTAAAATTAAATTTAAACTCTATATGACAGCGATAAAAAATAAAACAAAGATAGATGACAACTGATATGTTTTAATATTGTCGCATAGTCAATTGTTTAATGAATTGTCGAGTAGTAATTGTGGTCTTACTCCCGATCATGATATCACTTTTTTGCTCAATACAATCCCCTCAGATACCCCTGAACCCTATTTCACCCCCTGCTCATTTGACAATTATTAAATGAATTTTATGGATTGGATTGCATGGGTCTGATGTGATTGTTGAGCCAAACTTTGTTTCATATTAAGAGAATGTCATGTATGGTTTGTTTAAAGAGGTATTTGTTAATAATTGTTGCATACAAGATGAGTTTTTTCAGCAGAGGAAGTCGTGGCCGAAATAATAGGGGCATAGGAAACTGGAATAGAGGGCCTAGAAGGCCCAGATTCTCAATACATTTTGATGTCGATCCTCAAGAGTTGAACCGGTTCTTTCAAGATGGATTTTTCAATTGGACTGGACAAGGGGTAGTCCAGCCTAGGCTAGAGAGGCCTCCCTTCCAGCACCAGCATGTCCTTGGTATCCTTGTGCCCCCTCATGTTTCATTGCAACCTGAAGTTACCGAGAATTACGAATGGCAAGAGATTGTTCACCCAATAGTCTCCCACCATCGTGGTTGGACAAATTTTTCTTTACCTCCTCCTCCTCCACCTGTTAACCCAAATGTTTAGATTTCCCTTGCACACTCACCTATACAGTCCTCCCATGCAAGAAAAAGACTCAAAACCGAAGCCCACCATATGCATGGCAAAGGAAAAGTTGTTGTTTCCCCCTCCTCTCCTTCAAGTGACTTGGCCAAGTCAGTATCATCCCGTATGCACTTGAGAGATGATTGTTCCCATGTCATCAATGAGATCAAGCCTCAAGGTTCTACCCAACCTAAGGCTAATTTAGGGAAGTCAAAAGGGGATAGCAACTACAAAGGAAAAATTGCCTCTCAAAGTGGCAAATACGATTTTTTATTATGCTTTATTATTGATTTATTGAGGACAGTGGATTGATGAAAGTTTTGGACAATAAACTATTTTTGGATATTGTGGATATTTACATGTTTGATATAATTTGAAATAACACTGATATTAAAATTTCAAATTGTGGAAATGATTATGGGAGTCACAAGGAGGGATGTGTTTGATTGATTGTCTATTATGTTTATTTTTGTTAAGAAATTAAAGGGAGTCACAAGGGGTCCCACCTACTAGTTATTATTTAATAAAAGACCCTTTATTATGATTATTATTAATTCTTCCCCTAAACTAAAAGTTAGTTGAGTTTAGTTAACTTGACTAAATTAGGTAGTTGAACTACTTCAACTAATTTGGAATGCATAAAAGAAAAATGAGAAGGAAGAACAAGGAGGAGAATAGAAGGAGAAAACATACTAAGGTTTGCTCTTGAGTTTTCTTTTATTTAAAAAAATCAGCCTAAGCCCTTGTAATTAATACTTGTGGATTAGGAAACACTTTTTGAGGCTATAAACATAGGGTAACATTCCCGGTTATATTTCCTTAGCCAAGAAAGATTCGAAAATTCCCGAATAAGATCATTTCATATGTTTTCCTCAACAGTAACCTTAGTTATGTGCACACATCCTGAGATAAGAACAACCCTCAACATTCAAGTAATCAATAAGACTGTGAGAAACTATTCAATTATTTTAGGAAGATATTGGCAAGCCTTAACTGGTGGATACCTTTCACTTGATGGCAAACATTTGTTCGTCCTTCGGAATAGAAAGAATATTATAGTCCTTAGGGAAGGAATAATTTCACCACATATAGAGAGTGTTCCCCAACCTAGTGTAAATTATCTCAAAGAATATTTTGGAGTGTGCTCTATCTTTGTTGATGAGGGTGACACTATGCTTGAACCAGTTGATTTTGATGATGGCATGTGACACATGCTTTTCGATGGCTCGTGTTCAAACGAAGGTAATGGAATAAGTATCATTTTATATTCTCCTATATATAAAATCCACAATTTCTCTTATAGGTTAGAATTTTCTTGCACAAACAATGTCACCGAGTTTGAGGCGTTATTATTAGGCATCGAAAATGCATATAACCTTGGTTGTGGCCACCTAATAGTTTTTGGTGATTTTGAACTTGTTGTGAACCTGGTACGTAAGATATATTCACAAAGAAACAAGTTATTTAAACATTATACTCAATTTGTTTGGATGCTCATTTCAAATCTATTATCGTTTAACATCACTCATTTTAAGAGGGAACTTAATTCAATGGCTGATAGGTTAGTTGTTTTTGTAGCATCCCCTACCTAACAGATTTTACCTCAAAGACTTGATTATACGTTTCAATCTCTATATCGTACTCACATTCCTAATAATGTAGAATCATGGTAGGTTTTCCCTAGTGATGAAGGCATTTGCGCTTTCATAGAAAATGAATCGTTTAAGCCTAAAGAAATCATATCTATTGAAGATGACAAATTTCCTAAAGGCTTGAATCCTTTCGAAAGTTCTTTTTCGTCAAGTGATGTAGGAAAAAAATAAACACATAAGGAAGAGGAGTCGAAAAGAAAAGTTGGTAATACCATTTCCTTGAATATTGGGACATCTGAATCTCCAAAGATCATTAAATTAGGTGCCCAATGTTCTGATGAAGAAAAAAGGAAATTCACATAATTACTCTATGAATTTCAAGATGTTTTTTCATGGTCATATGAGGATATTCATGGTTTTGATCATGCTCTCATACAACATGCCATTCCTATCAAGAAAGGGGTAAAACCAGTTAGGAAAAAACAAAGACCTATTAACCCTGTGCTCAAAGCTACTATTCGAAAAGGATTGGAAAAATTCTTGAAAGTTAATATAATCTTTTTAGTTAAGTATTCCGAGTGGGTTTCAAATCTAGTACCTATTCAGAAAATTGTTGGCCATATCATATTATGTGTTGATTTCCGCACGTTGAAAAGAGAGAGTGTCAAAGACCATTTTTCACTTCCTAATATGGAAATGATTTTGCAACAGGTTGCAGGGTCACAAATGATGTCCTTACTTGATGGTATAATCAAATCAAGGTAAAAAGGATTGATAGGTATAAAACCACATTTACACACATTGGGGCACATTTTCTTATGAACGCATGCCTTTTGGCTTGTTTAATGCATGTGCCACCTTTCAAAGAGCTATGCAGATATATTTTGACGATCTAATCGGTAAGATTATCCAAGTTTATCTTGATGATATGGTTGTTTATTCTAAGAACTGGTTGGATCATTTTGGTCATCTTAGAAAAATTATCATTCGCTGCAGAAAATTTGGTATTTCTTCCAGAGGATTACTGCCATTCTAAACCTCCCTCGCCCCACCTCCAAGAAATAAGTTCAAGCTTTCATGGGCATTATTAATTTTTTCAATTGGTTTGTTCTTGATTTTGTTGTCATGGTTAAACCAATCCATAATATTTTGAAGCAGGATCATTCCTTTTCTTGGACAGATGATGTCGATAATGTTTTCCTTAGGATTAATAAAGCAATCACCTCCACACCAGTCCTGGTGAAACTGGATTTTGAAAATGAATTTATCATATATGCCAATTCCATCGAGGAAGCAATTTTTTATATCCTCTTACAAAGTGATGACCAAAACAATGAAAAACATGTAGCTTACATGAGCCAAAGTTTATCAGATGATGAAATCAAATACTCTTATATTGAGAAACATGTGTTTGCTCTTGTCAAGGCTATAGAAAAAAATTCCCATTTTATTTTGGGAAAACATACGTAGGTAAAAGTCCCTTTGCATGTTGTCAAGTTTTTGCTTTCACAAACTTATCTTTCAAGAAAACTTGCACATTGGCTTGCCAAAATTCAGGAGCATGATTTGACGATCATGACTGTTGGAACACATATTTTTCTAAACTTTAGACTTTAATAAATAAATAAATCTCTTAAATAAGGACACCACATGTTTGAATCTTACCGTTGATAAAGTTTTTCGTATGATCGAATGATCTTAAATATTTCAGATTTGTGGAGCTGCCAAATGATTAATGAGTCAAACCGTTGAAAGTTGCTTCATAGTTTCATGTTTCAGATTTTTCATTATTTCTTAACTTCAAAAATCCTAGTACCCAAAAGATGAGCAGTAGAATGCCGAAATACTAAATCCTGATTAATTAAATTAAACTAAGTCAAAGAAGTTAATCATTTCACGTTTCGGGAATTGAGGGTTTTACATTCATCACATCTAAAAAATCCCGAAACCCAAGTTCCCGAAAGAGTTGAGTTTTAAACATGATTAACTAACTTCTTCAAAGGAAATTAACAGGGTAATTTAATATTTTGCGCATTCTCTTTCGGTATATTTCAATTTTGTTCCATCCAAAACTCTCGATCGTGAATCGTCGATATTTAATAATATTAATTATGGATCAAAGGAAATGATTTCCAGCGCAGAGTCTGTATCACAAGATGTACTTTCCTCATTAAAAACCAATAAATTCATCATCTGTAAAAGCATACAGAAATTAATGCAAGCTGAGCATAAATAAAGATTGTTCTATTTTGAATTTCATTGTTACCTTCAACAAAGTTGTGAGTTTTATCCAAGGAAAGAATATGCATTCTCCCCTGTAACAGGTATTCGCGTTCTATTTCTAACATCATGGCACCCAGGAAAATTTCGAAGAAGAATGATGATGTCAGTGAAGGTTCGAATCTGAATGCAGACGTCCTGACTGATACTACGCCACATGTTGTAGATTCAATTAGATCTTGGATGCATATTTTTGCAAACTTCAAGCACAAAGTTATAAATTGCCCAGACGATTCTGGAGATGAAAAGAACAACACTCAAAGATCCAAACTCAAAACTATAGAAAAATTCAAGCTTCATAGAATAGCTCCAAGAGCAAAGCTCATGCCATATAATGACGTGATAAGCTGGGTTCTGGAAAACACCGATGTGCAGACCAGGAGCATCATCAACCACCAAAAGGTCGTTGTTGGTTCTTTCAGGCTGGAACACCTCCAAGTAATGTACAAGCTATCCCCTAATCCAAAATATATTTATAATTCTTCGTTCATGATGGAGTTTGAACAAAACGAATGTGTGTGATTTGATCGAAACTACCCAGATATAGTTAAAACCTGGTGGGGAATTCCAGCGAAATTTAGAGCTGACTCTCATGGTATTTATTCCATAGCATCATTAAATGAGTATATGGTCTATATAGCCATGATGCTATGTAGAATATTTGGAAACAAAATCCCTACTCATTTCCCGGTGGAATGGGTATCAATCATGCATGAGGTAGCCGAGGGTTTCACTTTCGACTAGGCTAAGATGTTGTCTGATAACCTAGCCAAGGAAATTACTGAGTATCAAATGGCAAAGTCAAAAGGTCAACCTTCCCATTTTTATGTGTCTGTGTATGTCATGGATTCCATCTATTTTATGACTCCATTCCCATTGATGAATTGGAGATGGAACCTGACCAGTGTCGAACCTATCCATTTTTATCATTCCAAACTATGGGAGGAAAAGGCCAAAGATTTATTTTATGAAATCTTCCATAATGTAGTTATCCCCATTCATCAAACACTATATGGTCATCCACCTCCTTGGATTTCAAATCAAATTATGGGAAACCTTAAACAGGTTGCAGATTGGTTCATTAAAGAAAATTTCTCCTATATCAAGGTTTTTGGATGCTCGGTTTCCCCTCATGCTCTCCCAAAGTTCCTGCCTGACAGACTAGTGTGCAGAGAAGTGACTTACTAGATGGTAATAGGAGGTATTGGCAAAGTGTTAAAAGAATCTCAGAAGAAAGTTTGGCCAGTATTTCCTCTACAGGTTGGAAGGTTTTCCTTGTTGAATTTTTTCCATTCCAAAGTAGAAGCTGCAGCTTTAGAGGATGTCAAATTGGTCGACATCGAATTCAAAAGACATGATCCATACCAGATCGTGGAGAAGCACCTAGCTCAATGTAATATGAAAATATATATGCATGAAGATTCCCCATATAACGATATATTCAGGGGAATCAGATCTTATGAGGAAGCACAAGGCAGAGTTCAGGTGTTATCCCCTGACCAACAGGCCAATTTCTTCACTTTCCAAAAGCACAGACGAAGTATTTTACCCAAGATACTACATGGAGAATTTATAACCACCCCTCTAGTGCAGCGATCTATACCTACAGGTTTTGAACCAGAGTCTTATGGTAAACAAACTACCAAATAAATTCCAAAGAATCTTGAAGTGTCTACACAAGAATTAGAAGCCTCGAGGGCAGGATATCTAGAGCAGTAGACAAAGGTTCAATCTGAGACAATACTAAAATAGAAAAAAATGGTAATTCCTTTATTGCCAATAACCCCTACTGATACCTCACAAACAGTTCACAGAGATAGGCAGTCCTATTACAGAACTAACCCGTCTACAGTCAAGTTTCAGAACTCTTGGTCCTGAAATTACATTTGCAAGTGATCTTACCCCAAACCTTCTTGAAGAGATGCCTCCTTCAAACTTTTTATTTAGCATGAAAAGGAGGGCCATAGTCAGAAGAGAATCACATCAGAAATAAGGGGTAGTAGCCAAAAGGCAAAGGATGATATTTGATGGAAAGGGCTTGGAAGATTCAAAGCTCTCCAAGGAAATGGTTGGTTCATTAGGAACCTTCACTACAACCAATCAGTGGTCGGTCGAGAATCTAGCAGAGAAATTGAAACAGAGAAATTAGATGATAAGTTAGTTGCAAAATCAAATAAGGACTATAGAAAATAATATCAGAGACAAAGTCAATAAAGGACTTGAACAGGCTAGAGCTAGTGATAAACAAGAAATTCAACTGCTCAAATCTAGTCTTGATGAGATGCACAAGAATGCGCAAGCGAGTGAAAAGCGGTATATTCAACAAAGTGAATTAGTGAAGCAAGTACAAGCCAAGTTGAACTTGATTGAAAACATGGTTATAGATATAACCATTTTTCAAGCACAAGCACTAGAATTATGTAAACAACTAGAATCAGCACGACAAGGCCTTTTGATAAGGTGGAAATTATTCAAAACCAGTTCTAGGTTGTGAATCAATCATTGGAAAACATTTGTCTCAGAGAAACAGAGGCTACTACAGCTCGAATCACTTTTCAAGAAGCAGTTGTGTCATCGACTAGAGAAGATTTTTTTGTAATTCCCAGATTATCTATTGCAGAGAAGGTCAAAGGTGACATAATATTGAAAACATGGGAGGCCAATATAGTCGAGAGTAAAAGATTGCCTAAGGAAATCAAAGAGGCTTGTGAAGAGGTTTTTCACTCACCAAATAAAAAATCATTAGGCCTCAGAAAAGATAATTGTTCTAAAGTTCTGGGACAAATTGACATTGTAAAACATCAACTTGATATCAAAGAAAGCTTAGAAGAAGCTCAGTTTGAAATTTCACAGTTAAATCATATTGACATCTCTCAAATAGATAGATGGTTGGTGAATCCTAATCTACAGTTACAATCAATGACTTCTTAAGACAAAAGGATAGAAGACAAACTGCCACAATTACAAATGAAGTTGTACATTTTTTAGGCAAAAGATGTGACAGAACCTTCTAGGCTAGTAGCACAATTTGTAGGCAGGTGTGTCGAATGTATTGAGTGAGGAAAAGGGAGTACCTCAAAGAACAAATGAGGTAACATGTACTGCATGGGAAAGATATAAAGGACAACTAAGAAAAGTGTTCCAGGTCTTTTATTTTGTAACTGTCACTTCTTAGAAATAACGAGAATTCTATTAAATTAAATATTAGTTTATAATGGTCAATTAGAAATTAGACTTAGGCATTAATAAAGTCAAAGTGACTTTAGGTTAATTTATTTGCTTTTAGGTCAGATATTTGCTTTTAGTTATATTTTCACTTTATCCCACATTCATAAAGTGGTTTGACTCTACTTGATTGCAACCTATATAAGAAATATATTTTCTCTCTTATTACATTGATTGAATAAAGACAGATAACCTTATTCAAGTTATCTTGGTTTCTGTGTGTGCTCAATTTATGTTACATGGTATCAGAGCGAGGTTACGGCTATGGAGTCTGGGAGCACGTGAAGACCTATGGACTGTTGTTGGCAATGACGGATCGAGGGATTGCTAGCGTAGCACACTCAAGGAGTCGAAAGGGTTTCGGATCAGCCAGAGCCGGGTTCATTTGATTTTTTGGTTTTAAAATCCAGATTGGTATGTTCTTACCCATATTGGTGCCCAGCTTCGAAGATCTGGTGTTTTTGTTTTTACTGCTAATTTCTTGAGTTAGCAGATTTGAGGAGAAATTGGTTGATTTGGAGCTAGTTGAGGGAAGATTGTAGGTATTTTTCCATTATTTATCTACTAAGTTCAGTATTTTACAATAATCTATGGCTACATTGACCAACATCATGTTGGAAGGCAACCAAAATTTCTCTGGGAAGAACTACAATACCTGGAAGCAATGCATGTTGGCCCTTTTTGCGTACCGGTGCTTGTCAGATGTTCTTCTGGGCACAAGTCCTCGTCCCATGGTTGCAGGTAAAGACCAGGACAAGTTTGATGGCCAAGACAGAGAGGCCGTGATGCTTATCAAATTGTCCATGACAGATGAGATGCTACCTGAGGTTCAGAATGGGAAGACTATTGCAGCGATCTAGAAATAGTTGAAAGAGACCCATGAGATTTCAAATAAGGGTCCAGCATTCTTTTTAAAGAATATGTTGTTCTCGATCAAGATGAGTGAGGGTGGCTCTCTCCAAGAGCACTTACTCAAGATTAAGGACATCCGGGAGCAGTTGGAGGCCATTGGTCAGAAGATGGAAGAAGAGGATATGGTGGTGATCACGCTGAACAGATTGCCAGGATCCTACGAGCACTTCATTGAGACCCTGAACATCACAGCTACAGATGTTGACCTAAATTTTGGAGAGCTATCCAATAAGCTCTTGCAGTAGGATAGGTGGAAGAAGCAGTTTGGGAGCGGCAATGAGACAGAGGGTTCAGAGAAGACCTTTGCAGCCAAAGCTAAAGGCAAAGGAAAATGGACAAGGAAACCTGGTCCAGGAAATGATGAGGATGCCACCAAAATCCTGAAGACCATCACTTGTCATTACTATGGCAAGACTGGCCATATGAAGAAGCACTGCAGAAAGTGGTTGGTAGATCAGAAGCACAACTACGGAGGGTCTCAGCAGAAGGCCCATGTCGCAGAGCACACAAAGGAGAAGGAGGCAGCCTTCTATGCCTTTATGGCTTGTACATAAGAAGATCAGTCCAAGTCATCTACTTGGTTTGTTGATTCATGTGCATCTAGGCATTTCACCAATCAGAAAGCTTGTTTCACAGAGTTTACACCTAGTCCATCCAAAGACTCACCGATCTTCGGTGGAGGCGAAGAGTATAATATAATTGACAAGGGGAATTTTTATATTTCCTTTGGAGGAAAGATGCTTATGTTTCTCAACGTCCACTATGTGCTAGGTATGGATCTTAATCTTCTCTCAGTTAGTCAGATTATGAGGCACTCTCCTCACTTGGATGTCAACTTTAGCAATCACAAGTGCTATATTGTTGACAAGAACACCAAGAAGATCATTGCTCTTGGTGTGGAGGACCATGGTCTGTTCAGATTGGTGGATATTGGGTAGTGCAGAGAGCGTGAACTGGAAATGAAGAGTGCATCAGACATCTACACACTATGGCATCAGAGGTATGGGCACCTCAATTTTAACTACCTCTCTCAGTTGGCATGAGAGAAACTAGTAGATGGAAGAAACATCGAGCGCCATTTGATGAAGGGAAAGCTTGGAGAGTGCAGAGGGTCCTTTAGCTGGTTCATGCAGACGTATGTGGACCAATGAACACGGCATCAATCACTAGTGTCAGGTATTTCCTTCTGTTTATTGATGATTTCAGTAAGAAAATGTGGGTGTATTTTTTGAAGTTGAAGTCTGACGTGTTTAAAGAATTTCAAAACTTTAAAACATTAGTCGAGAATGAGTCAATTTGTCATATTACCTCTCTTAGATATGATAACGGTGGAGAATTCTACTCAAAAGAATTCAATAATTTTTGTGCTAAACATGGGATCAAGAGACAATACACCACACCCTATACTCCACAATAGAATGGAGTGGTTGAAAGGTGAAACCGCACTATCACAGAGATGTCCAGATGTATGATGTAGAACAGGTGTGTTCCTAATAGGTTTTGGGCAGAGGCAGTGTTCACACTAGTGTACTTGTTGAATAGATCTCCCATGATGGTGGTAAATAAGAAGACTCTAGAGGAAGCATGGTCTGGAAGAAAGCCCAAAGTAAGTCACTTGAAGGTCTTTGGTTCTACTACTTACACTTGGATTCCAGCTGTGAAACGAACCAAGTTATATCCGAAGAGTAAGAAGATGATGCTTACAGGGTACAGCGACATCCATAAAGCTTATAGATTAGTTGATATTGACACTAACAAGGTGAGCTTTAGTAGAGATGTTGTTGTTGATGAGGATGTTGGACCCTTCCATACTCCTCCTGCATTCAGAGTTACTGAGCAGCCAGAAGTCATTGAAGATTCAGGTGTCAAGCTTCTGATAGCTCCACCTGAAGGGGGGAAAGATTCTGAGCATGATGATGAGGAGTCAGAATGGGATGAGTCTCCTAGGTCAGTCAGATTAGTACATTCTGAAGCATGAAGCCCAAGTCATGGTGGAAATACTGGCTTGGCAGCCAGGCATTCCAAAAGACCCAAGTGGTGGCACAACACCATTGGAGATGTTCGGATAGGAGAGATGATTGAGGGAATATCATTAGGAGGTAAGAGTAAACAACAGACTGGGACAATCAACTTTTCACTTATGGCCAATATTCAGGAGATCTATGAGCCTCAGGTATTCAAGGAAGAAAAAGGAAGACCTGAATGGGAAAAGGCCATGGAGGCCGAACATGAAAGTTTGATGAAAAATCAAACTTGGGATCTCACAGATCTTCCATCAGGGAAGAAACCCATTGGCTGCAAATGGGTGTACAAGGTCAAGTACAAGTCAGATGGTACACTTGAAAAGTACAAAGCATGGTTAGTTGTGAAAGGATTCTATTAGCGAGAAGGCGTTGACTATGAGGAGACTTGTGCTCCTACAACAAAGATGAGAACTATTCATCTTGTTCTAGCCATGGCAGCACAGCAAGGCTGGAAGGTCCACCAGATGGACATGAAAAGTGCCTTCCTCAATGGATATTTGAAGGAAGTAGTATACATGTGCCAACCAGAGGGGTTTTAGGTTGCAGGGAAGGAGCATCTAGTGTGTAGACTAAAGAAGGCTCTATATGGTCTGAAACAAGCACCGAGGGTGTGGTACATCAAGATTGACAGGTATTTGGTTCAACAAGGGTTCCAGCGGAGTCCTTCATATTCCAACTTATATGTCAAAAGAGTTGGTAATGAGATCATTCTTCTGGTTGTTTATGTGGATGATATCATTATTACAGGTAGTGAGGAGGATGTAATTACATGGATCAAATCCAACATGAGTAGAGCATTTGACATGACATATCTATGCCTCCTACACTATTGTCTGGGTGTAGAAGTTTGGCAAAAAGGGAGCATCATTTTTGTCTCACAAGCAAAGCATGCTAGGAGTTTGCTGGATAAGTTCAGGATGGAGGATTGCAAAATCTCCTCTACACCTATGGAGAGAGGGATGAAACTTTTAGCCAATACTGACTCAAAGGTAGTTAGTGAGTCACTATACAAACAGCTAGTGGGTAGCTTGATATTTATTACAACCACTAGACATGATCGGAGTTTCATTGTGAGCTTCATTTCCAGATTTATGACAGCACCAAAAGTAGAGCATTGGACAACAACGAAGCAAGTGCTAAGATATGTGAAAGGGACACTTGACTTTGGTATTCTGTACAGTAGGAGCAAAGACCCAAGGTTGTGTGGATATACAAATACAGATTGGGTAGGTTCTGTTGATGACAGAAAATCATCTTCTAGATATGTCTTCAGCCTTCGCACGGGTGCAGTCACATGGACTAGAAAGAAACAACATGCAGTCACCCTTTCATCCACAGAAGCAGAGTATTGAGGAGAATTGAAAGGTGCATGTGAGGCAGTTTGGCTCAGGAGGATGTTATTAGATATGCAGATGCAACATAGAGAGCCAACACCCTTGTTCTGTGAAAATCAAGGCGTAATGAAACTTGCCAAGAATCCAGTCTTCCACGAGCATACCAAACATGTTGATACACACTGTCACTTCATTAGACAACTTGTAGAAGATGGAACTATTAAGCTGCAGTATTGTCCTACAGAGGATCAAACTGCAGACATTTTCACCAAGTCTTTGGGTCCCGAAAAGCATGTAAAATTTTGAAATAAACTTTGTGTAGTGAGTAGATTGACCATTAAGGGAGGGTGTTAAATTAAATATTAGTTTATAATGGTCAATTATAAGTTAGACTTAGGCATTAATAAAGTCAAAGTGACTTTAGGTTAATTTATTTGCTTTTAGGTTAGATATTTTCTTTTAGGTTATATTTTCACTTTATCCCACATTCATAAAGTGGTTTGACTCTACTTGATTGTAACCTATATAAGAAAGCTATTTGTTCTCTTATTTCATTGATTGAATAAAGACAGATAACCTTATTCAAGTTATCTTGCTTTCTGTGTGTGCTCGATTTCCATTACAAATTCCAGCTGCCTAGGGTTGAAAATCATTTTGTATAAATACATATTGAAAGGATGAACAAAAGGTTGATTTTTGCCATATGTAATTGAGAAAATGCTCCTCATTGAGGATTAATACAAATACAGACCAAAGATTCCACATTTCGTTCATTTGAGTTATGTGTTCTTCTGTCCTTCCACATTCCTACATCTTTTTATATATTTCCTTGATGAATGCTTGATCACAACTTAGTACAACATCTACTGTGATTACTTTTATTTTAGTTATCTGATAGCAAATAATTTTTCCTCTGTGTTTACTGTTAGTAAATACAATACCTATGAGTTAACTATTTCTACATTTTATGCTTCATTTAAGGTTATCCAGACTATTTTCTTCTTCTATTACAAAGTAATATTCTTCTATAACTGATGCCTTGCTTTGTCTAACAGCTTTATGTTTTTCTCTCATTACATTCAATATTTTTAATTTTAACTCAGATACGAAAAATGGTCTCTGAGCTGTTATATTGTTAATTCAATTTAAGGAATTTTTCTTACATAACTGAGGTAGAAAATGCAAGCATTAAAAATTTCCCTATTTCTTGATGCCTTGACATTATGCTTTGAGCCTTAACTATAAACTCAGGAACAACAATAACTTCGAAGACAATCAAGGAACGAGACCTAGCTCTTCGCTTAAGCTCAGCATATTGAACCAAGTGAACAATGTTGGAACACATATAATTTTCTAAACTTTAGTTCTTTTCAAATAGATTTTGTTTCCTTTTAAAATAAAATAACACGCACTTGATTCTCGTCGTTGATGAAGTCTCCCATCAAATCGAATGATCCTAATATCTTAGAAGTCATGGAGCCACCTACTCGTTAAAGAGTCAAATCACTAAAGAATACTTTGCAATTCTAGATTTCAGAGTTTCGCGCTTCAGGTGTGTTAACATACCTCACCTTCAAAGTCCCAAAACACGATTTCCTAAAATATCTTAAGCTTTAAACCGGATTAATTAAGTATTAAAAAAAATTAACGATTAATTAATCACATCGTGATTTTACATTTAGAGGATCCTACCTCGAGCGACTACCAAAGTCCCGATATTCGAAATCAAGAAATTTACTTAAACATTAATGCAAGTTAATTAAGGTTTTAAAACAATTAACGATTAATTAATCACATCGTGATTTCGCATTTCGGGGATCCTGCCTTAAGAGATTTTCAACATCCTGAGATTCGAAACCCCGAAATATTTAAGGTTAAACATGATTAATTAACATATTAAACGATATTTATTAACAACTTAAACACTCTTATCTCGTATTAAGTTTTCACTGAGTTGTAGATCGGGTAAATTCAAATTTCATCTATGCTTTTCCTCTTCACAAAAAACTAACCATTAATGGCATTAATAATCGATCTATGGCAAATCAATTCGAATAAGATTTTGGAAATCTGCATAAATATTTTCTATTAAGGAAAGTAAATACATTGTCAGTGAAGGTATGCGCAAAGTGATACTATGAAGGTGAAAAAGATATTGAAGTTTGAACTCTATTTGCGTTATTCACAGAACGAAAATCTTAGTAAGATAACAAGTCTTGTGAATTTCCTGTGACAGGTAACAAAGTGTTGTGCTTACTACTATCATGGCTCCACGAAAAATAGCTAAAGGGACTGGTGAAAGTTTGAGCCAGAAAACATGTGGCTTTTTCAACACTTCCCCCAGGAGCATAGACACCATTAAATCCTAGAAACATGTATTCAATATTCTACAACATGAATTGGTTCACTACCCAGATGATTTAGGTGACGAGGAAGCAAAGACCCTAGATATCAAATACAAAACTATTGCATAATCAGAGCTACATAAGATAGCAACAAGGCCTAGTCTCCTGCCTTACAATGATATGATTGGTTGGGTGTTGGAAAACATTGATATTCCAAATAGGATGATCTTCAATTCACAAAAGGCCGCAGTTGGAACTTTCCATCTAGAACATTTACAAGTAATGTATAAATTGTCTCCAACACCTAATTTCATTTACAATGTTGACTTCCTAAAGGACTTTGACAAGAAGGAATGGGCCCAATATAGAATAAACATGTCCAACTTAATTAAGGATTGGTACTCTCACCCTGCTAATTTCATAGCCAACTCCCATGGAATATACACAATTTCTTCACTGGAGCCTCACATGATGTATGTAGCAATGATGATGTGTATACTCTATGGGAGGGAAAACACAACCCATTTCTTGTTTCCATGGGTGCCTATTATGCAGACAGTATCAGAAGGGTATTATTTTGACTGGTCCAAGATATTGTTAAACAATTTGGTTAGAGAAATTACTGAATATCAATCATTGAAAGCCAAAGAGAAATCTGCCCCATTTTTCATGTCGGCTTACATCATGGATGCCATCTGTTTTGTGACATGTTTTTCATTGATGGGCTGGAACTGGACTCCAGATAGTGTTGAGCCCATACATGTTTATCATTTGAAACTTTGGGAAGATAAATCCAAATATTTCTTCTATGAAATATGCAACAGGGTGGTGGTGTCGATGCATACCGCTATATATGATCACCCGCCTCCCGGGATTTCTGACAAAATAATGGCTAATTTGGGAAAGATAGCGAACTGGTATATTGAAGAGCATTTCTCCTATATTAGGGTTTTCAGTTGTTCAATTCCTCCACATGATCTGCCTAAATTTTTACCAAATTGATTGGTGTGTCATGAAGTAGCGCATCAAACTGTGCATGGAGGAATTAGTAAAGAGATAAAATCCTTACAGAAAAATATATGGCCTACTTTTCATTTACAGATAGGTATGTTTTCACTATCAGATTTCGGCCATTCGAAAGTTGAGGTTGTGGCCCTAGAAGAAATTAATCTTTTCGATATTGAGTTGAAGAAACATGATCCTCAGAAGATCGTGGGAAACCACATGGATTCTTGTAATTTGAAAAGGTACGAGCACGAAGATTCTCCTCCTGATGATTTATTCCGAGGAGAAATATCCTATCGGGATGTTTTGATCCGAGTCCAAACTCTGGCTCCAGACCAATTGGTTCAATTCTATAATTTCCAAAGGCATAGGAGAAATAGCCTTCTGAAGCTCTTGCAGGGAGAAATATCTACACCCCCATCTACATAGGAAATTGAGGTCCAGAGTTTAGAAACAAAGAACTCTAGTGGACAAGATGTTAAAGAAGGTCGGGAGGAGTTTGAGGTTTTGACTCAGAAAGGGCCATTTTCCACGCCAGACAAATCAACTACTAATACCTTCAGGAATCAACAACTCACCAAGATTTGCAGTCCTATCCAATCTATCACGCCTTTAGATTTCAGCAGAGGAAACCCGAGTACAGAGGTAGTGTTCATAGAGGATCTTACACCTATTTTGGTAGAAGAAATGCCTTCTTCTGATTTCTTTTTCAACAAGAAAAGAAAGGTTGTGGTGAAGAGGGAAACGCACCTGAGGGAAGGTGCAACTTTCAAAAGACACAGGGTGTTATTTGATGGACATGCATTGGAAGAGGAATATTTTTCTATTGATGTGACAGGCTCATTGGGAGCTTTTGTGACGGAAAACCAGTTTTCAGTTGGAAATTTAAAAGAATGATTGAAACAGAAAAATATGTTGATAAGCCAATTGCAAAATCAAGCAAAGACTATGGAAATGAATGTCGGGAGTGAGATGAACAAGAGTTTTGAACATATTAGAGTTTGTGATACATAGGAAATCCAACAGCTCAAATCCAGTCTCGATGAAATGCATAAGAATGCACAGGCGAGTAGAGAATGGGCCTTTCAGCAGGAAGAGCTGGTAAAAAAACTACAGGCTAGGATAAATTCGACTGAAAATGCAGTTGTAGATATGGGAACTTTCCAAGTGAAGGCATTGGAGATGCGTGAGAAGCTGGGATCATCACAACAAATACTTTTCACTATGGTAGAAGCTATCCAAAACCATTTTTGGGTGGTAGACCGATCCTTAGATAACATTTTTCTGAAGGAGAGAGAGGTTATCGCTGCTCGGACACCTTCCAAGAAGAAGTTGTGTTGTCGATAAGAGAGGGAATATCTATGGCCTCCAGATTGTCTCCTTCAGATCAAACCAAAGGCGATATTATACTGAAGACATGGGAGACTAACATAGATAAAAGTAAAAGAATGGTTAAATAACTAAAGAAGGCTTGTGAAGAAACTTTTCATCACTTGACAAAGATTCATTAGGCCTCAAAAAAAATAATATCTTTGAAGTCTTGGGACAAGTAGATATAGAAAAGCATCAACTTAATATCAATACAAGCATGGAAGAGGCTCGGGATGAAATCTTGCAATTAAAACAGATTGATATTACTCAGATAGATAAGTGGCTAGTAAAACCCAACCTACAGCTACAATCTATAGCCTCAGAAGACAGGAGAATGGAAGATAAATTGTCTCACTTAGAAAAGAAATTATATATTTTTTAAGCCAACGACTTAACAGAGCCATCCAAATTGGTGATACAATTCGTGGGCATGTGAGTTAAATGTGTTGAGCAGGGAAAATGCAGCACTTCCGGGAACCAATGAAATAACTTGTGCACATCATTTTGTCCAGATTATGATTAGAGGGCCAATAGTTTCTGAGCTAGAGAACAAGAAGGGAAAACACCTCTACCAGCATAGCAAAGAGACAAGGGAGATGCAAGTGAGGCATTTCAGATTTTACATTTTGTAATTTTTACTATTTTAGAAATAAGGAGAATTCCAACCGCTTAGGGTTGAGAACCTTTTGTGTAAATACATGTTTCAAAGATTGAACACAGGTTTCTTCTTGTCGTATTGTAACTAAGAAAACTAATCCTTTGTGAGTATTAATACAAGTGCAGACAAGGATTCCAAATTTTGTGCAATTTGAGTTATGTGCTCTCTTTGTATTCCATACCTCTAATTTTCTTTATATTACTCCTTGATAATCAAGTGGTTGCAACTTAGTATAACATCTATTGTAATCACAGTTTATTGGTAATTTGATAAGCAAACAACTTTTCCTTTGTATTTTCTATTAGTAAATACAAGACCTACAAGCTAATTGGATCATTGTATCTTATGTCCTTTCAAGGGTGCATTTTACATTTTCTTCTACTATAAGCAAGGTAAGATTTATCTGTCATTGATACCTCATTTTGCTTAATAGTTTTGTCATTTTTTCCCCATATCTCTTGATTTTATTAATCGACGAAACATGGCCTCTGTCATGTTCTATTATTAATTTCATTTGAGGTTCTACTCTTATACAATCAACGGAAGAAAAAGCACCTTCTAAAAACATTCAAAATCAAATTTATATTTATGATGCCTTGACATTACTCTTTTAATACCTAAGTGTAATCTCAGGAACAACAAACAACTTGATGATCAATATAATCATCTTTCAGCTCTGCTTTATATTGAAAATCAAAATCTTTCTATATATGAATAAATTGTACCAGGTTTGACAAAGAACTTACTTTTTATCTCAGCTTTAGATAAGAAAGGTTTCAGGGTTGCATTCATAGATGGTGAATTTCTTATGTGGCCTAAAAGAAAAACCATAGAAGATGCAATTGTTATTGTAACAAAAGAAGGTGGCTTGTGTAAGTTAAAAGGTCACTCAGATGCAGCCTTGACTCACTCCACTGAGAGTCCATGTGAACTTTGGCATAGAAGACTAGCTCACATCAATTAAAAATCCTTACCATATGTAAGAAAGATATTTATAGGTCTACCAGAGTTCAAGGTTGATCATGAAGTTGTGTGCAAGGGATGTGCACAAGGAAAGAACATAAAGAATCATTTCTCAAAGAGCGACAGTAAAGCAGAAGGAATCTTGGAGCTCATCCACTTATATGTATGTGTTCCAATTCCATCAACCTCTCTTAGTGGGTATGTATACTATGTGACATTTATTGATGATTATTCTCGCAAGACTTGGGTTTATTTCTTGAAATCAAAAGATGAAGTGTTTGGAAAATTCAAGGAATTCAAGGCCTTGATAGAGAATATCTCTGAAAGAAAAATAAAGATACTCAGGTCAGATAATGGAGGTGAATACACCTCAAAATAATTTGTAATCTTTTGTAGAGATGTCGGGATTAAGAGGGAGCTCACCACTCCCTATAATCCTCAACAAAATGGTGTAGGAGAAATAAAGAATAGAACTATAATGGAAGTAATGAAGACTATGATCCACGATCAAGATCTTCTAATGCACTTATGGGATGAAGCAGCAAGAACAATAGTGTATGTCCAAAACATATTATCCCATAATGCACTTGGCTTCAAAACCCCCGAAGAAATTTTCTCTGGAAAGAGGCCAGAAGTAAGCCATATCAAGATATTTGGTTTTCCAGTGTTTGTACACATTCCGAAAGAAAGGAGAACTAAGTTGAATCTGTTATCACTCCAATAAATTCTTTGGGGTTGTAGGCCAAAGATGCTTGGTAACTTAAAAATATGGTAGATTTTGTATGCTTGGAACAATAGGATAACTCAATAGATAATGAAAAGGACCACTTCATGCATTCAAATGAGACGATGCTTTTAGAAATCAATGATCAGACAACAAAGTTTGAATAGGAGATGAAGAATACTAGTCTAGATAACCAAATAAAACAATGTGTAGGGTTATACAAGATAGAAAGAAAACCTTTAGTTCAAGTTCATGAGCTTATAAGAAGATAACAGTTCTTAGAAGCTGAGCTAAACTGAAATAAAGTACAGAATGATGAAAATATGAGAAAATCTATCATTGAAAACAAAAGAGGACTGTGATTCTATTATCAATAGAGAGTCTAGTACAATAGCCAAAAAATGTCTCCCAGATTGAACCCTCTAGTTCATCTCCTATCTTCAGCTTTATAGCTTTTACAATATAGTATTCAGATCCTAAAAGAATGGATCAGATATACTAAATATAGAAATTCAAAACTAAATTTCAAAAGATAATGAATGATCCTCAAAATAAGGTCAATTCCACATTTCATGGTCTTCAGATGAGGTAGAGTCCTTTGTGCTGTGCAGATAAACCTTCCAAGGCTGTTTGATATCATTTGATGAAGATAAATTCAAATTTGCCAAGTTTAGAAAAAACCTTGATTTATTGCTCCCAAAAAAGGTGTCAAATCAACTTGAAATCCTTCTCTAACTCCTTTGCATCAAAAGTGGATCTTGGATCTAATACTATAAGTCAATATGTATCTATAGAAATCATTTTCAAGAGATTCGGTTGAGAAAAACTTCGATATGGGAAAAAATACACCTTCGCTGGCCAGTCTCAAGTTTCACCAACTATTTTACCTTAAGATTTGCTAGTTAGCTGGTGAAAGCTCTGCTTTTCATCATCTAACTGGTTATAATTCCGCCTTCTGCACTGGTGAAAGTTTTGTTTTAGTCAAGAAGGAAACCTTTCATGATCAAATCAAATTTATTGTTTGCATTAACAATGTTGCAGTCAACTAGATGGTTGGTGATGGTTGGTGAATTGCCATCACAACAGTCATACCATTTACTTGAAATCTTCACAATATCAATTATACGCAAGGCAATTGTTGAATCCAAACCAGGCGTGGGCTCATCAAAGAACAATATGGAAGGATTAGTGAGAATATCAAGTTCAATACAAACGTGCTTCCTTTCACCTCCATAAATTCCTTGAACAAACAAACCACCCACCATGGAATTTTGACTCCTTTCTAAGCATAGTGCAGATGTAATCTCATGTGCTCGTTGGATCTTTTGATCATTGGATTGTGTCTGAGGAAGCCTTAGAAGTGCAGAATAAACAATTGTTTTCTTGATAGTCAAATGAGGAAAAACAACATCATTTTGTGCAACAAAGCCGATCCATGCAGCACAACATGTGAGTGTTGAGCACCAACACCAGTTGCAGCTCCATGGAAGAAAGGAAAAGAATGTAGACGGTCCTAAAAGTTCATCATATTTACATATGCACGAAGGGTCATCTTCCGTAAGAAATAAGAGTGAAAGTCTAATTGATCCTCAGTCATATCAGCATAATGTTTCTCCACTGCCAAGTACTTCTTTAAAGCTCAACCAAGAGAACCTTGTCTGAAGTAACTATCACCAAAAGCTAGCTCATGCCACATGCATTGCATGTCATATAAGTTATTGTGTTCATCCCCGTCCTTTGTAAACAACACAGTTGTCTTCTCAACCAACTCCACTTGATCTACCTGAAGCATACGCTTAACACATTCACTATTTATAAATCGATCCGCAAGGTCCATAGATCGAGATTCATCTACCAATGTTGCAGCTATCGTTAGATCTCCTGCATGTTTAAGTATTTTATCCTTCACAAAGTAAAGATCAATGACAGTTGGGGTATGTGCTATAGCCTCATCGATCTTGGCAAGAGATAGATCATGCTGCCCTATGATGTCATAATGTTGGGCAAGAAAAAAGAGAGTCCACAAAAATGTTGATGGTGGCTCTTTCTAAGACTTTCCAGAAAATCCTCCATTATTCTGAAGAGATGCTTCAATTTCAAGAATTAATTCCTCCAATATGTTTTCCTTGCATGGGTGATCATATAAAGGACATAGGTCTGAGAATAGAGAAGGAACTCCCTTAGTAAGAAAGGGTCTAATATAGTTGTTTACTGCCTTCCGAAAGTCTTCATTCTCCATAAATTCAAGAGGTATGTGTTTGGCAGTTGTAGACCATAGATATTCCTCTTGAAGATATTTGTACAAAGAAGTCAACTTATTAACATGCTCTGGTGAATGCTTCCCACCCTCTACTAATAGACCTAGACACTTTTGAAGTGCTTCATGATATCTATAATTTTCAGATTTTGCAGTAAGTAGGGACCGATATGTTGCCTCAACTTCTGTAAAACGACCAAGCTTAAGCAATAAAGAAGCAAGTTGTTCCTTAAAATCCAACTTGTCGACTATTTTGGTCACCTTATTATTAAGTTCCTCTAGTACTCTTTCTGGAGCTCCACATTCCTCAAGAAGAGAGATCTTGTACAGAATCATTTCAGTATGTTCATAGTGTTCATTATAGGGAGGATAGTCCTCTTCCAGTGTCCCCTCATATGATTCCAAAATTTCTGCAGATTTTCTTGGATCTGAATTCAAATGATGTGAAACAACAAATCCAATCTAGTTCATACGGTGATTAGACTTCAAAGTTAATAGTTGTTGTCTTGTTTCCACAAATCCTAACAAGTCTTGCATTTGTGCCTGTAAAAGAGACAGGTCACGAAGAATTTCTATATTTTCTGCAATAGATTAGATATGGGAGATAATAAATGGCTTCCTCCATGTAATTTCGAGGGTTTAAGTGTTTCCAGTGTTACACACGCCAATCCATTAACTATAAAATCAATGAGACATATGGGAAACGGCTCGGTGTTGCGCTTGGCTTGGCTTTGTGTGTTGGTTTGAGTTTGACTCGTGACTTGGCATGTGGACTAAGCTCAGGATTCAGGGATTGATACTTGTGCGCACACACACCAGTTTTCTTTTTAGTTGGTGACTCGGTTATGTGTTAACTTGTGACTTGGTGCGTTGGGCTTTGACGTGTGGACTAGTTTATGTTTTGGTTTGTGGCTTGACTTATGGACCTTCAATATCTTGTTTGAAGGTAAAAACCATAAACAGCCATAAACCCTAGAGACCTTAGGTATACTTGAACATATATATTTCTTTGTCCATACTATGAGATATAAAATATAAAAAACAATGATAAATTTTTTATGTTTTGTAATCTCTATAGCATAGACTAGGGAAAAATGAATGACATTTTATTTGTATTCTTGTATGGTAGGTCCAGAGGCATAGCCAAAGAATGCTGAGAAAAAACAATCAATGAAGGATGGACAAGACTTGACAGAGGATTTGGGGGGTTAATACTATCAAAGGAGACTTTGAGATGGGAAAATCTAGCACTAATTGAATAAAGGCGTTCAAAATTTAATAACACATTTTGAGCACTAACATGATCCTTTAGGAAAGAAGGGAATTTTTCTTGGATACTGTGAGGTCTCTAAGGCCTTCAAAATTTACATACCAAGTTACCATCATATTGATATCAGCAGAGATGTAACCTTTGATGAAGATGTGTCACTCAAGAAATCAAGGAGATGTCAGCTTGAAAAAGTATATGAAGAAGAAACTGTAGCTCTGAAAGTTGTAGAACCAGTGAAGGAAGTTACAATTACCCCTGATGATGAGATTCCAGAAGATCATGACATGGTAGAATCTCAAGAAGCTCCCTGAATGAGGATCTCTCACAAGAGAAAACCAACTTGGGCGAGGGAACTTATTCAAGATGGAGAGAAGTATGGTACCCCAGAAGGAACAATGAGACAAAGCAAGAAACCTAATCCATTCTGCAGTTATATGGCCTTGATGTGTGATCTCATAGAAAAGGAACCTACTTGCTTTGAAGAAGCCATTCAGAAGAAAGAATGGGTGGATTTCATGATGGAAGAATACCAAACCATTATAAAGAATGATGTATGGGAAATAGTTCTCATACCAAAGAACAAAGATGTGGTATCTTCCAAATGGATATACAAGATAAAACATGTTGCATACGAAAGTATTGAAAAACATAAAGCAAGATTTGTAGCTTGTGGATTTTCTCAAAGGGAAGGCATTTATTATCAAGAGAAGTTTTCTCCTGTATCCAGATACACTTCTATCGGAACAATCATAGCTCTTGCATCCAAGATGAAGTGGAACTTACACCAGATGGATGTGAAAAACTCCTTCTTAAATGTTGTTATTGAAAGAGAAGTGCATATAGAACAACCACAATAGTTTGAAGTTGAAGATAGAATGACTCATGTTTGTAGGTTGAAGAAGGATATGTACCGGTTGAAGCAAGCTCCTAGAGCTTGGTATGGTAGAATTGATAGTTTCCTAACGAGCTTGGGCTTTACCAAAATTAAAGTTGATTCTAACCTTTACTTCAAGATTATGAATGATGAGCCAGTTATATTATTGTTGTATGTGGATGATTTATTATTAACTGGAGAAGAAAGGCTCATCACAAATTGTAAGAAGAATCTCATTGCATAATTTGAGATGAAAGACCTAGGCCTAATGCCTTATTTCTTAGGTCTTGAAGTTTGGCAGAGCCCAGAGAAGATCTTCCTTAACCAAGGCAAGTATGCAGTTGAAATACTGAAGAGGTTTGATATGTTGGAATGTAAAGCCATGAACATGTTGAATTTTATATAAGCAAGGTTAAGCATAAATTTCATTCCATTTTATCATTTGACTTAACCATAAACAATAATGTTGCAGCAACCAATATCACAAGAAGAAACACCATGCATAAGAAAACAAGAAGTATCCTGGGAAACCCTTCTCAACAAGGGAAGAAAACCCAACCAAATCCTTTGCTATATTCTTTAAGATAAATACCTTCATCACCAATAAGACCTAGCACACAAGAGGGTGCTCAAACCCTAGAAGACTAGCACTCAAGAGAGGTGTGCACTTTTCCCAAGAAGATGTACTTGATGAAATTTCCAAATTCACAAGAAAGATATGATTCCTCAATGGGGAATTTACCTTTACTTATACTAGACTGAACCTTTCAACAGAAGTGTCTATTGGCACAACATGATCAACCCCACTATCTCACAATATAATTAATATTAACGAGATTAATTATCTTTTACATTTATTATTAATCACATTAAGGTGGGTCTGACCTGTACCCTTTACATCACAGGGTTACAGGCAGGTCTTACTCTTGAACAATATAGAAATGGATATTATACACCCACTAGTGCTCATCCACTAGGGGCACATCCATAGGGATGTTCATATCTTTGTCTCATTGCATTACACAGAAGAACCACTTCTTCACTAGTGATCAGCCACTAGGATCACGCTCACTTGTGCTCGTCCATAGGCACCTCCACTCAACAGATATTCTTTCCCGCTACATTACACAAGAGAGTCATCTGGAGTTTCTCATCAACTCTTCTGCTTAGAGGAGGCTAATACATCATCTTCATTTATTTTATCATGATGATGCACCCAACACTTTAGGATTTCACACGTTCACCTTGTGCTTAGCCACAGGCACATCCAACTCTGCAGATCTCCTTTCTCACTGTGTTACACAGGAGAATCATCTGGAGTTCTTCTCAACTCTCTGTAAGGAAGAGGCCATCTCTACGTTGCAGCTCTGTCTCAGATAGGAACCACACACCCCTATCAGGGGATTTCTCTCAGGTTTGTAAGCTGGAGAATGTCTCACATAGCTACAATCATCAACACTCCCTATCAACTAGGGAGACATTCTTCATCATGCCAAGTCTCACACGGATGTAATTTGAACTTTGTCTTGGTTTTAGTTATCAACACTTGATCCAGGTGGATATTGGTGGCCACCCACCTTTTCCGACTGGCTCAAAACAGTTTTCTGGCAATTTTGGCAATTTACTATTTTTAGCAGGTTTTAACTTCCGGGGCCATTTTGAGGGCCTAAATGAAGGTTTTTTGAG
>SNQJ01S0084472.1:25875-58575 GCA_010110895.2 Picea sitchensis | reverse complement strand
TCAAGTGTGATTAAATGAGAGAGTCTTGCCTCTTATTTATACTTTCATGTAGCATCCCACTTTCCTTATTTTAGGGATTTCTCCATTAACTTTGTTATTTCAATAATTTATTTTGCAAACACTTTGACTTTTTGGGGCTTCTAGATGGCTCATGAGGTTTCTCCAACTTCACATGGCCATAACTCTCTAACTGTCAGAATTTATGTGATGTTCCACATACCACTGGAAATGGCATGACATTTACTATCCATATAGAATATTCTTACCTGCAAATATATCAAAAGTCATACCATTATCCATCAAACAAACTTGGGTTCATTATCCAAAACTAGGTTCTCCAACTTCTCATGGCCATAATTCTCTAACCGTGAGGAGTTATGTGATGTTCTACATACCACCGAAAATGGAATGACATGTACTATCCATCTAGAATATTATTACCTTAAAATATATTAAAATGCATGCCATTATACATGAAACAACCTTGGGTCCATTACCCAAACCTTTGTGCTACCGGAATTCGCTATCGGACTTTCTCCAAGGGTTGACATCAACCACTAAGGGTTGACATCAATCTACAATCACTCTCCAATGGTTGACATCAATGACAACCGACAATCTATACCAATTGTCCGTCAACCTAAGCCAATTGTCTGACAATAGTTATGGTTTGTTGTTGATCAGGGATTGGTCAACTAAACTCTAAGGTTGTTTTTCTATAAATTGGTCCCACATTTGACTCCCGCACAAAGGTAAACCCAATCATATTTGTGTTGATAGTGAGGCTCACATGAAACACACAGTAACCGAATTGGAAGGTAAAAAAGAACCCATCAACTTCGTACAATCTGTTTTGGGTAATTATTTCTTAGAGACTCACCATGGTTGTTATGAAGTGCATGTATCTGAAATACAGTCATATTTACAATATAAACTCCTTCCACATACATATAATGATGCCTATACTATATTAAAATATTTTGGTTTTTGCGCAACTAACAAATATGTACATACTAACATGTGGTCTATGTTTTTTGATGGCTCCATATCTCAAGAAAGAGTCGGGGATGGATGTGTATTGATTGATCTTGAAGAACGTAAAACCATCATATCTTGTCACTTAGAATTTGAATGCACCAACAATACAGTTGAATAAGAAGCCTTGGTCCAAGGTCTAGAGAAGTCCATCAACTTTAAGATAAAATACCTTCAAGTATTTGGTGATTCAGAGATAACAATATGACAAGTAAGAAACACCATTCATTTTTTTTCCCCTCATCTAAGAAGTTATCAACATGAGATATGGAATTTTCTCTTTTTCTTTGAGGCATTCAAATTACTTCTATACCTCGTAATCAAAACACTATCACAGATATATTAGCAAATGCAGCATCTAGGTCCATGCCCCCTAATGATGATTTTTTTGTTGAAAACAATTTTAGGTCTTTGATACTGGATAATATCATGAACTAGAGGGTATTCAATAATGATACTCAAATCATCAATTTCCTTACCAACTCGGATGTCTTCCAAGAATCTCTAATAGATGATGAAGCTCATGAAAAATATATTCAAAACTATTGAGATGAATCAAGAAACATGAAAACAAATTCCATGCCAAAGAATGTGGTATCACTTGAAAAGCTATTCAATTTGCAGACTAAGTTCAGAAGGCATGCAAATCCAAAGACCAACAGTTCAACCATGGTGTGTTTTCTAGTTAACCTAGAAACTCTTGAACATCCCAAGTACATCAATCTAGGCATATGTTCTTCAAATGCAGAGAAGCATACGTTCACACAGATATTCAAAAAGTATCAAGATTTATTTGCCTAGATGTATGAATAACTAAATACCTATGACACTCGCATCATTCAACAGGTGATTCCCATCAAGGAGGGTGTCAAACTATTTTAGAAAATGTTAAGATACATCTAATCCTTGAACCACTCGTTCAGAAAGAACTAAAGAAGTTTGTGTATGCATGGATAATCTTAAAAGTTTGTCACTCTACCAAGCTGTCAAATATGGTCCATGTCAGGAAAAAGTCGGGGGAAATCAGAATATGTATAGATTTTTGGAACCTAAAACAGACCTCTGATAAAGACAACTATCTAGTTCCCCCTATGGAACAAAATCTTATAACTCATCTCAGGATTTGAAATGATTTCTCTATTGGATGGGTTTTCAAGTTACAGTCGAGTTCTCATCGCAGAATCAAACAGATTAAATACTACATTCAGGATGAAATGGGCAACATATGCATATTGCATAATGACATTTGGTTTAATAAATGTTGGCGCTACCTTTAAAATGGAAATGGACATCACTCTCAAAGGTATAATCGTTCAAAGTGTGGTGATATATCTTGATGATTTCACGGTATATTCAAAGCAAAGATATCATCACCTAAACCACCTGAAACAGATATTTGAATGATGCAAAAAATATGGTATCTCTTTCAATCCCAAGAAAACTATTTTTTTTGTTACAAAAGGCATTTTATTGGGGCATCTGATTTCTAAATATGGGATTTCAATATGTAAATGTGTTGAAACTGCACAGAAAAGATCTAGCTAAAAAATAATACACACATTTGCAGAGAGAATTTGAGAAAGAAGAAGAAGGAGAGAAAGACTGAAATAATTCTTATTAATCGTTGTGAATAATGAATAATTTACACATGATATACTTTGTATAACTCAATGAGTGCACACTGGAGGAGAACCAATGTGCCATAGTGGTGGTCTGGAGTGATCTAAAGGTGTGAAATCTCGCTGAGACTTTCCTTTGTCGAATTTCTCTTGAGGGTGTTTTCTGAGAACACATTCCTCACATACTCCCTTTGAGAAATGGATGTTTGGTAGACCATCAACCAATCTATGCTTGCTATTTTGTTGCATGTATCTGAAATTCAAATGTCCAAACCTTTCGTGCCATATCCTACTACTTTCATCAACATGAGTAAGCAGTAAAGCAGAATCAGGTTCAATTAATTCAGAAAATGTATACAATCTAGACGGATGATTTACCTCACCAGTAGAAACCCTTGAGTTGGTTTTCATGTCGTAGATGTCCACGGAATTTGGTGTGAATATGAATTTCTTTCTAGTGCTGGAATTCATCATACGATACACAAAGAGAAGTTTGATAGAAAGTTTGGGAATGTGCAGCACATTCAAAAAGCTTTCGTTGGTAAGTTCAATCCTTCCTTTGCCAGTGACTTCGATAGAAGAATTGTCCCCCATCAAAATAGGAGGACCTTTGCATGCACCCAATGAATAATATACTTCTTTTGAGGCATCCATGTGATTTGATGCTCCTGAGTCTACGATCCAAGCATCGGGAGAGAAGTTGATTGCAATCAAGGCATGGCTAGAATTGTCTTTTTTGGAATTCGTATCTTTTGGCTTCTTCTTCTTGGAACCCTCGGGGATGCGATCTCTAAGGTTGTTTTGATGAAGTTTTTGAAACATTATATATATTTTCTTTTTCATGCATGCGGATTCTAGATGGAATCCTTTGTGACAGTATGAGCATTTCTCCCCTTTTCTTCCCTTTTCCCCTTTGGATCCGTAGGCATCAGTAAAGGTTTTTGTGTACCCTTCCTTCTTCAAATGTGCATGAGCTTTAAATTTATATTTATCTTTATATTTCTGATATTTTTCTCTGCCATCATGCATAGTGAGTGCATGCGCCCTTGGGCCTTTGATTATGCCCATGTTGATGAGCTTGGTTTGCTCTTGTGTCAAGGATTCAATAAATTCCTCAAGAGAAGGCATCTCCCAGGTGGCTCCAGAGGTGAATCTGAAAGTATGGAATGTATATATGAATACAAATAATTTAGGACCAATCTTGGAGAGAATGGTGAGAACCATTTGTTTTTCCTCCTTCGATTTATCAACCCCGCAAGCTTTGAGTTGCGGCAGTAAATCTTTGAATTTTGTAAAGAAATCTTGGATATTCTCTAAGCTTTTTGGATCCAATGTGAGAAGCTCCACCTCCAACATGTGTCCCCTCATCTCATATTGTTTTCCAAAGAGCCCTTCCAAGGTGTTTCAAGATTCATTGGGAGTCTTACAAGAAGATATATGGAAAAGGAGATCAGGAGAAATAAGATTGCAAATTGTTCTGAGTGCCTCATCCATGCGATTTAAGTACTTGGATTTTTCTATGACTGATGTCGGTTTTGTATCTATATTCAAGGTTAACCTGTACAACCCTCTGTTTCGTAGATGTATGGCCATTTTCTCCTTCCATGCAAAATAGTTGTAAGGTGTAAGAATGAATTCTTTTTGGAAATCCATCTTTCCAATGTCTTCAATCTTTTGTACCTGCAAAAAAAATTGGTGTAGATTTTTCTTAGCAGTCCTTTGACTCTGATACCATGTAAATGTGTTGAACCTACACATAATAGATCTAGCTAAACAATAATACACACATTTGCAGAGAGAATTTGAGAAAGAAGAAGAAGGAGAGAAATAATGAAAGAATTATTATTAACCATTGTGAATAATGAATAATTTACACATGATATACTATGTATAACTCAATGAGTGCACACTAGAGGAGAACCAATGCGCCATAGTGGTGGTCTACAGTGATCTGAACACACACTAGGAGTTACAGGAGTGAACTGCCACATAGTTTAGTCTCTCAGGAAGTTACGGGAGTGAACTGTCACCTAGTTGAGTTAACTAGTCAACTAGTCTTCAGTTAACTGACTGAACAAAGAGTAGTGAGGAGTTAACTTGGGGAATCAAGGGTAATGCGCCAGTCTGGTGGTGATACCAAGGGAAGGTCAAATTTTCATGGTGATGATCCCAATGTTGCATGGTGACAAAACCAATGCAGCATCTAAACTCAACTCAACTAGTCAAACTGAAGTGTCAACTGAAAGAGAATATTCTCCAGGTGGAATATTCTCCCCTAAAATATAGGAGACTGGATAAGGACTAATTATGAATAATAAACAAGGAAAAACCTTAGAAAAAATAAATCCTAGGTGTGTGTGAAGTAACTCCAACACCATAGACCCAGACAGAATGGAATCTATCATGCAAATCCCACCACCGCATAAAAAACATTCCATGGAGTTGTTTTTCGGCTAGATCAATTTTGTAAGAACATTTATTCTGGATTTTGTTGAAATCATGAAGCCACTTCAAAGGATGATAAATAAGGAAGTTCATTTTAAGTGGAAATTCATTGAAAAGGAGGCCTTCGAGAACTTCAAGGTCACGATAGCAGTTGCACCATCTTTACAAAGTATGGATTTCACCAAGGACTTTTTGTTGTACACCTTTGCATCTAATCATTCTCTTGCAGCAATTCTCACACAAAAAGATGAGCAAAGGAATGAATGCCCCATCCTATTTATGAGCATAGGGTTACAAGGTACTTAATTGAATTACCCATTGTTGGATAAGCAAGCCTTTGTCGTCCACAAAGCCATCAAACATTTCAGACCATATATTATGAAGAACCACACCAAAGTGATTGTACCTCACCCTGAGCTTAGATATCTCTTTGTACAAAGAGATTTGAGTGAGATAAGATTTAATTAGATGACTTCCTTACAAGAGTATGACCTTGAATTTAAACCAGCAAATATCTTCAAAGGTCAAGGTATTTGTAAGTTAGCGACTGGGATCATAGATGTTGAAAATCAAGAAGAAGATGGATGGAAAGAGGAGCCAACCCTTTACACGCAACAAGTTATGTATGTTCCAATCCGTTGAGAATTCTTATTCCAATGATCTCAAGTACTGCATTCAACATGGTACAGATCCAAACAATCTCAATGCTAAACAAAACAGAGCTCTAAGGTTGAAATTATCACGGTATCAGTTGGTCCATGGCATCCTTCTTAGAAAAAATTACGACGAAGTCCTACTACGTTGTCTTGAAAAGAAAGATGTTGATAAAGTACTTAAATACCTACATGATGGACCAGTTGGAAGCTATTTATCAAGAGACACAACATTTCATAAAGTATTAAGAGTCGGGTATTATTGGATGATATTATTTAAGGATGCTCATGCTTATGCCCGTAGTTGTGATGCATGCCAAAAATCACCTGGAAGAGAGAGCAAAGTCGTTTTTCTACTTCGGCCTGTTTTTTTTTTAAGAACCCTTCGAACAATGGGGCATAGACATTATTAGTGAGATTAACCCTCATTCATCCAAACAGAAGAGGTATATCCTAACGGTAACTGGTCATTTTACACGCTAGATTGAAGTGATACCACTAACCAAAGTGAATTATGAAGTGGTAATGAATTTTCTTGAGCACCATATCATAACCAGGTTTGGGATTCCTAACCCTCTTGTCTTCGATAATGCAACATATTTTTCGTCGCTTAAATTGGTTAATTTTGATTTAGAAAAGGGTATTACCTTGAAAAATGTAGCAAATTGTTACCCTCAAGGTAATGGATTGGTTGAATCTATAAACAAAAATATAATACGTATTCTAAAATGAACGGTAGTTCAACAATAGAGAAATTGGCAAAACGCACTACCCAACGCCCTTTGAGATAATCATGTCACCGTCAATGATTCTATAGGATCCTCTCCTTATTCTCTTGTCTATGTGAAAGAAGTTATCCTACCTTCAAATATTTACCTTCCTTCCCTGCTACTTACCCAACAGTCTCATGGGAAATAATGTTTCGTCATCCAACAATGCATCGATACTTTGTTGAAAATAGAAGAGAACTGTGCCAAAGTGAAAAAAAAGTTTGAAACACACTAACAGATCATTAAGCGACGGTTTGATAAAAATTCTACTGGTGAGAAATACTTTCAAATTAGCAATTTAGTTCTCAAATGGGACAAGCCACATGAAGATAAAGGAAAACATTTGAAATTTCAACAATTATGACTTGGCCCTTTCATGATCAAAGAGAAAATTGGCCAAGGAACCTATCATTTGCATAATTTTGAAGGGGATTTTGACCACCTCCCCATTAATGGACAAATCCTAAAACACTACATCAGCTAGCCCTCAAGGCAGCTCCTACTCTATACATAAATAAAGAGTTTTCTTTTGTTTTAATTTACTGCTCAATTTTGCTTTACCTTTGCACATTTCTTATTTTCGATGTTATTCTTTACATTTTGTTTTCTTCTTAGTTTTTATTTTCTTTCTTGGAAATGGTCACCCGGAATTTCTCAAAGGTTTGGTGACTTGGTTTGAATATCCATTGAAATGTAACATATCCGGTGTCAAAATCTTGGAAATCCATAGCTTGGCTTTTAGACAAAACTTCATCCCTAGCTATGTAGCACAATCATGCATAACTTCAAGTCAGACCCAGTAGCAGAACATAGTTTACCAGTATGCCAGCATTGTATTCTTAAAATGTAAAAAGGAAAGGAGCCAAAATTCGTGTTTAAAGAACAAATATTTTGTGTGTTTGTCTAAGCTAAGGAGATATGGTTCTAGTAAGGAATTTGTATTACTCCGGAGAGTGTTACTCAAGGAGTTTTCTCATCTATAATCAAGTTGGAAAATCTCACCTTCACAGGTTTCATCCCTAGTGCCTTTAAAGGAAGATTGGAATCCCCTCGTCCACCTTTGATTGCATATAAGCTAATCAAATTATAAAAATGTAAAGGCTTGGGAAAGGCATCCCATATCATGTGGGACATACAAGTATCTTCGTCGGGTCTATGGACACTCTCTTGCAACAAAGCGAGGCTTGGTTTACCGGGGTGACTCCATCGAGGCTATGGATGCTCGCTAGCAATGGAGCAACACCATAGAATTGCATTAACAAATTTTATTTTCAGCATTCATGATGTTTCATATCACTGTTGTACTCATCATGCTTGTCTGAAACTATATCAACTATGAAAAGGTTATTGCATGGTAATCAATAAGTTTTGACCATGGTTCTAACTTCTTCTTTGTATCATATAAAATTTGTCTCATCAAAAAATATATGTTTTGAAAAAACCTATGGAACCTATTTTCTCTCTCTCAGGGTTATGCATCATCGTGTTTCTACTCTCATAAGTTTATTTTTTAAATACCACTCTACAAATATTCATGGCTTCTCCTTGTGTGTCACCATTTGTTGTGTCAGGTATCAACAACCTCCTTTTTCTTATATATTTACTTGTAAATTCTCTCTCCAGGAAAATGGATCCCCTTTTACTCTTATATAAGATCTTCTTGACTTCGACTCTTTTCCATTAAACGTGGTTAACCCTTCCCCTAAACAGGCCACTCTGATTTTGCTTGGTTTGGTTGGAATTCCATTTTTTATTCTTGGTACTTTGGCAGATTTTAAAGACAACTTTTGGTCATAGAACAAGTTAGTTTAAACTCCTCCAGTGTACACCGAAGGAGTTCCCTCAAATTTCTCCGATGACCACCAGAGCACTTCTCTTAAACCTTGTTGAAATGCTAAAGTTAGTTTAAACTCCTCTGATATGACCTGCAAACTTCTTGGGTCATACCGGAGGATTTCCCTTGTTCTCCTCTAACATAGACCGCATGAATTTATACAAACTCCTTCGGTTTGACCGGAGGATTTCTTACAAACTCCTCCAGTCAAACCAGATGAGTTCTAGTCTTCTTCTCCGATAGTCGCCAGCACACTTTGTGTCAAAATCTCTGGTATATATCGAAGGATTTCCCATGATCCCTCCCAGTCTATACTGGAAGTTTTCCCATTAAATCATTCGATGGAGACGTATAACCTCTTCTGGTATCATTCATTGTGCGCAAAGCTTATAAAATGGCGCTTACCCTTATATTTTTTATCACCGTTCGTTCGAAGAGCTTGAGAGAGATTAGAGATTTCAAGCGTCGAATCGCAAGAGATTCACCCACCGTCTTCGTCACTGCCTACAGGTGTCACCATCATGTATGCAATCGCTCTTTTTAGGTATTCCCTAAAAACCTTCTCTCTCTGAGTTCTTAGGGTCGGGGTTTTTGTTTTTTGTTTTAAGAGTGAACTTTCATTCGGCCAATCGCCCTATAAAACCCTGGTCAGCCATTGATGTTTCTTCAGGCACCTACAGTCTCTTCCATGCTCTATATTCGGGTGAAGAAGAATTCTTTGCCCCATATTGAGCCGTATTCGAACCTTACCCCATCAATTTTAATTTAACCATTGCTCACAACCAAGTATCGAGCTCGATCTAGGTCAAAATTTCGGTACTTTTCCCTGAAGGTGAAATTATATGCAAATACAGAATTATTTGGAGAATCTTTGCCTTAAACCACCATCCTCGCGTCAGTCAAGACACCCAAGCATTAGTTATTCCTTGTCACATTATTATCTTCCAATATCGATGCCAAGCTTGGCGAAATTCGATCCCAAAACTTCTTGACCAAAACCCTAAGCGATGGACAGGCGCTAAGTCTTAATTTTAGCAAGTGTTTCTCCCATAGTCGAAGCCTCTCAGAGTATGTAACCCAACTATCCATGACCTTGGCACTCCATAGTTCATCCACCCAAACCCAAGACTTGATCAAAATTACATAAGCCGATTTGAAAACCAGAGACTTGTACACAAATTTCTCTAGTTCACTCGGATTTTTTTACGCGAACTCCTCCAGTGTTACCAGAGGAGTTAACATTAACCTTATCAGTTTCTTTTGCGATACTTAACATAAACTCCCTCGATTTACACTAGAGGAGTTAACATGAATACCTTCGGTGTAAACCGGAGGACTTTATACCAACCCCTTTGACGCATACGCTTTCCCACCGACATACTTTGCATAAACTTCTATGGCATATTAATTTGGAGACTTTCACATGAACTCATCTAGTATACACTTGAGATTCTCACACTAACTTATCTGGTGTGTGTATTAACCCATCGGCACACTTAATATAAACTTCTCTTATATACATCGGAGCAGTTCATATGGATCGCTCCGGTTTCAAATCCTTCCACCTTCTACCAGGATAATTTTCACCTAATAAGTTTAGATTTTGTTGAGGCTTATACATCCACAATGCTTGTCATCGTATTGTCATATGATAATGACAATATCTTGCCTAGCATCGACACAAGTGAATCCTTGGGTTTTTCACATTGGTTACATAGATAAACTTATTTTTGTAAATATGAACAACTCATGGTTTAGTTGTAGAAATTTACTGACAAAATCAGCATGTACTAAATTATGTCATACACTTAGCAATCTAGATATAATTGTCATCTATAAACTTTGAAATGTATAAACCCACATTCAGAAAATATTATGAACATAAATACACATTTCCAAGCACTTTTGCAGCGGAATAAACAAAATGAACAGCAATCACACATCCATGTAATACTCAAAAATTTAGGCAACCAGCCAAGGAAAACCCCAATGCGGGGAAACCCAAAGAGAGAGAGATTTTATTGGCTTCAGGAAAGTTATATCAGGGACAAGATTACATTTACAACCAAAAGAAAACCACTTGCAGCACCCAAATTGTCCCTCCAAAAATATGCCTTGAAAACCATACCAAGTTCATACTATTGTATGTCCCACCCAGAAAAATAGCACCTCGAAAATTGTGCCAATATGTTGTTGTACGGCATGTTCTATACGCCTACCCTTCAACAGCAAATACCTTCAATCTGCCTCGATTTATGTGCCTTCCTTGCCTTGAAAAATTTGTCCACTTCTCTGTTGTACGAACTATACAGATCTATACAATACGACCTCCAATACAGCAATAAATTTCAGCACTCACAAAACAGAGTTTTTCCTTGGGAAATGTGCCCAAGCTCACTTGAGAAATGCACCCAGCTTGCTTCCCTTTCCTCTTCTTCTCAAAGCTCTCTTGGAAATCTCTCAATCTCTTCTTCTCATTGTATCTTGCATACTACCCAATGCATTCTCTTATAATTCAAAAATGACATTTCACCTTCCAAGTGTTTTTTCACCTTCCCCATCCCTAAATCCAAAGGCTAAGATCTATTCTTGCCTTTGAATGATCTAGGGGCATGATTCATTCCCTCCAAAATAAATCACTTAAAATATTAAAGTACAAATTCACTTTATAACATAAGTGCACTTTATGAAATAAAGTCACTTTAATATTAGAAGGTACACTTTATTAAAATGTCACTTACATAAAAGAACCACTTTATTACAACTTTATAAAAACCCATTACAAAGTCAAGTGCCTAGTAGTGTAAATGTAAGGTTACTTATGCATACAAGAAAAAACATGTGGAGTACCTCCCGAGCTATAAAAGATAACACTCCCTCTTAGAGAGGGATGTACTCGCTACCATCACCATCATCTAGTCCAATCACATTGTTTGCAGTAGGAGCTCCCTCTGAACCTGGAGCCAACCTCAACACATGCATAGAACTCGAACCAGAAGATATTCGCCTGACAGTCGCTCTGATACCATGTATAAATTTAATGACAAAATCAGCATGCACTAAATTCTGTCATACACTTGGTTTTGTCTTTGGATTAATTTTGTATATGCTTTGCAGATTTAGAAATGTCTCCAAGAAATAAGGCAACCAGCAAAACGCATGTTGCATAGGCTTCTGGAAGTGGCCGCAAACAAGAAGATGAACCTAACATCACAGGAGTGATGTATGACGACACAAACAGCTTCCTGGAAAAGGGAGAATATGTACTCAAGTGGGGAAACATCTATTCAATGTTCAAGAAAAAATCTTTCACCATCGATGCGGGAGATCAAGATGAACTCAATATTTTCAAGAACATCAGAAAATCTGGAATTCATAGAGTAGCAGCCTGCTCTGCAGTGTTTCCTACGTCAATGCCATTGCATGGATCCTCAAACACGTGGACCTAGGAAACAGATACATCTACAATACCCGAGAGACCCTATAGCCTCTTTTCAACCCGTTGATCTAGCCAACTATTATCATCTAGAGAAAGAAACTTGGAAAATGGACAACGAACTCTTAGGTGGATTCAAACATACAGCTAAATACATGTGTCGTGTCTGGTAAAATCCATATAAGTAGTTCAAACTCAAACCAACAGGTGGCTACCCTACAATTGCGCTAAGAAAGCCACAATAATATATGGTGGTCATCCTATGCAGGTTATATGGAGAGTCAGATGTGTTTGAATTATCGCTATCATATATGCCATTGATTCACTATTGTGCGGATGAAGGGTCATCTTTCAACTGGGCTCACATTCTGTAAGATAACTTAGCATAGGTAATCACAATAGTAAAGGAGGCCCCACCTAGAACTTTTCTAAACTTCCACATGTCTTCATACCTCATAGAAATCGTGTGTGTAGCACACCAATACCCAAATATGGGTTGGGCATGTCAGTCTATAGATGCAACCATCCATATTTATTGCAAGGTATTGTGGGAGCACAAATACAAGACAGTATACCATAATGTCTGTGAGAAATGTATAACCCCATTGTACAATTTCATCTTATGCTCACGAGCTTTGTTTATGACAGAAAAAGCGTTGACCAGAATTAGGAGAATAGGAGATTGGTACCTGATGGAGCATAGCACATACATCGGGATATTCAGAGCCATGAAAGCACCACACCTACTACCTCTATTTGTCCCGGACAAATTGGTGCTCCATGAAATAGCCTATTATATGGTGATCAATGGAGTCGAGGGAATACTCCATAGGGATAGGAAATTTATATGGGCCCCTCCTCGCTCCCATTATGGATTTGTGCCTACTCATTTGCCAACACCAAGTAGGCACAAGACGAAGTGGATACTCTACTTTCGTACCACTTCAGGGAAGAGAGATCCAGGAGGCACGATCCAAAGAAAATAGTCAAGGAACACTTTAATAAGCTCGGGGTGCCTTAGGAATATACTTTAAAAGTATGGGAGGAAGAAGAGGTTAATTGTGGAGCCAAGATCTATGACGAAGTAATTGTTATAACATAAGGCAAACCTATTAGAATGATTGTTGAGGAATAAAAGGCACAAGAGCAAGCCAAGAAGAAAGTGGAGGAAGAGGTAGCAGTGAATACATTTGTTGCAACTACATTGATGCAATCAGGATCAGTCGAGGAAGAAGAGCCAGTAATGGATAAAAAGAGGAGAAATAAAGAAAAGACCCGCAAGAAAAAGGAAGATTTGGCAGAAAAGAAAAGGGAAATTTGACAAAACTAAAGCTAAGGCTAAGGTTGATGCAACGGCAGTTAAAGCAGAGGTTGAACATAAGGAAGTAATGGAAAGATCCATAGTGAAAGCATCAACAGAAGCAGAAGTAGTTCAAAGCAGCAAGTGAATTCGCAGAAAGGCCAGTTGAAGAGCAGTGGAAGAAAGATGCAAAAGCATGAAACAATGATGATTCACCAATGGACATTGATATCCCAAATATATCAATAGCAGGTGTCAGTAAGAACACAAAATTTAGTGGGCTCGGTTTAGGTATTTGTACCCCATTCGAGCCAAGCAAAGTGCCCAACTTGAAAATGTTCACATACGATAAGACCTCAGGCAGGATTGTACAAGAACAAATAAGGAAAGTTCCATTCATAGGGGGTAATCTGATATTGCTACTCAAACAAACCCCTGTGACAGAAAACGTAAATAAAGACCCAATCGCCATAGCATTTGTCATCGCCGCTTTCATGATGGCGACTGAAGATAATGTCAAAAAACTACATCGTCAAAACCTGTAAAAGGATGCATGAATCAAGGAGCTAGAGGAACAACTCAGACGAAAAAAATATTGATGAAGATAGCTTAGAAAGATTCAATCCTAGTGCAAAGAATGTTAGGACAGATCTAGAAGAGACCATCATAGATATGTACGCTCACCTACACATGTTCTAGGAGATAGAGGCCACCATTATGGAACAACACAGCCAAGTTCAAGCGAAAAACACCCATTTATATAATGTTCAGGAAAGCATAGATGATCTTGACAGGTAGATCATCGAAAATCCAGATGCACCAATTGAAATTCCACATCCCTCGAGTGCAGAAAGGAAAGTTGATCTCGCTACACTTTATCGTTTCTAGCAATTCAGGTAAAGAGAATACAAAGAAACAACCAACTCAATTGTGATTTGTTCACAACAGCACAAAGTTGCACAAGCTTTACTAAAACAATGTCGCCTCTCTCCCCTATAAGATCCTGGGAAGACTCTTATCATGGAACATCTTATAGAAAAAGTACAGCAGAGTACAAATCAAAGGCAACGAATAACTAAATCATCCTCCAAGGTGATGACAGAACTAATTGAACAACACCTCATTCATCCCACCAAGGCCCACACCATGATCCAGGAATTCATGGCTAATCTAGAAAAAGATATGTTGACTCTCAACGATAACATAAGGTTTCCCTCGAAGAATTGGATTACCGCCAGATCATGTCACTTTACAATCAGCTAGAGATTTGGATCGCTTACATTCGAGACAAATAGATGAAGAATAACAGCAAATTTGTACTTGCGGTCAACTGCATCCTATTTTGTCTTTTTCTAACTACCTTTAGTTTTGTCTTTATCCTCACACATGTCAAATAAATACTAAGGGGGTCTAAAAAGTTTTGTAACCACTTTTTGCGGAATACAAGAAGTCATTTCAAGAGTTAGGAATAATTGTATAAATATAGGGGGAATCCCATTTAGAAAGGGATCTTCAAGCATTGTATAAAGTCAAGAACTATCTCAAGGAAGTATACCATGTTAATCAATATTGAGAATCCCTCAAGGCCATCTTTTGTGAGAAAGAAAAACTTATGTGTATTGTTGTTTGTTGTGAACTATTTCCAGTGGAATGTTTGTTACTTGTTGATTTTTGTAGCTTCAGGAGGCATTCCCACAAGGGTTCAAGGTGCCAGGCATGTGGGAATTTTCGTCGGCACCAGTATAGCCTTTCGTTTCAGTGAAATTGGCCTAGAAATGAGGCCAAGACCTCATGGGTATGTTGATGGGCTTTGTGGGCTTGTGAAGGGGTTTCACACCCACAAAGAGGATTATAATATTCTAATTAATTGTTGATTTTAGGAAGGGCTCCTAAACTTACTCATTGGACTCCTATAAAAGGAGAGGAGTAGATTGTGATATCTCATTGTGACATTATGGAGTTAGCATAAGTGAGTAAGCACTTGTTCTAGGAGAATGAAGATTCCAGCAAGGGAATTTTTGCACCTAGGCAATCTGGCCTAGGGTTTTTTGGTTTTATTTGTCTATTCTCGGCAGGTAGAGAAAGCACACATGTGAGGCAAGGGAGGTCGCACGTGTGGGAGAAGGAGCAGCACATGTGTGAGGAAATAAGGTCGCACGTGTGAGAGAAGTAGTCGTAGAAAATAACAAGTAGTATGTGTGGATTGTATGAACCAATGTTACCAAAACCGAACCGGTCATCGAACTGGTCGTCCCCAAAAACCGGAACCGGACCGGAACCGGAATAAAACCGGATCAAAAAAACGGTTTCTAAAAATACATAAAATATTCAATTTTTCGAAAAAAAAATACATATTCATGTGCATCCATGTGAATCCAAACCATTATACACAAATTTGCAAAGTTTCTCATATATATTCATGTGCATCCATGTGAATCCAATTCTAGAATCCAGATTCCAAACCATTATACACAAATTTGCAAAGTTTTTCATATATATTCATGTGCATCCATGTGAATCCAGATTCCAAACCATTATACACAAATTTGCAAAGTTTCTCATATATATATAACAAGTAATAGTGTATAAAACCAAAATAGCACTAAGAGTAAGTGCACTCCCTTGAGTCATACATATGAAAGAAGTCGAGATCAAGATACCATCATCAAAGGCTCTAGAGTCCTAAATGGCCAAAAATAACTCTAGAGAGTCGGAGACTACACAATCCCTATGTCACGAATCACGCACATCTTGAAAGGAAGCCTCCGAGAGGACTTCAGTCGGGGCTTCGGAGTCATCATCGATTCTACATTCTCAACATGAGTAGGCTGGTAGGGGGGTTGGAGAGCACGGCGATTCCCACAGTCGGAAGAGCAAAATCTGATCTGGTTGTCGCGACGCCGGTGACCACATTCTCCTCATGGCTCAGGATCCAAATCCATCCATGAAGGTCTTCATGGTCAAAAGTTGTTGGTTGAGTCTCTCCACAGCCAATCGATGAGGATCAATATCATCCAATATGTTGTTGGATTCGGGGGTCTTGTTCATCAATTGGTTGCACCTCAACCTAAGTTTATACTAAACAAAGACCATATCATTCAACCCGTTTTTGCTCCTAAGCGGTTTCTCTTCTTTAGTATTATTATCGCATTTCAAAACACTCAATTCGCGTTCACCGGAAGCAACGCATGCAGCAATGGTACCATTGCCCGATTCATGGCACTAGCTACCAAATTGTTGCCACCAATAGGTTGCATGTAAAGACAAAGAGATTTAGCAAAGGATTTGAAAGTTTGATTTAATTTTGCCATGAAGATAATATAATTGAAACTTTGAAAGACTTTACAATTGCGTACCTGGTGGATCTCTTGCTCTACCCCGACGACCATTACCATGCCAAAGGTACCAATACTCTCATTGAAATGCAAGAGTTTGTTGTGTATCTCATCTTGTTTGACGGATCAGAGACCATGCGCTCAATGCATTTGTATAATCCTTCTTTTACCTCCCCATCTGCTTCAAAATCTTTGTGTAATGGTACCTTTCAAAGAGTTAAAACTTTTAAGAGTCAATGAGTTTGAACTTTGAAACGTGCTTAAAAATTTGCTAAAGTTTAAAAATTTGCGAAATAAATTTAATAATATCTCTTAAAACTTTGAAATTACTTACTACTTACACGGGGTCAAGTAATATCCGGCCGGCATGTAAAAGGCGATGGGTTAATTTGTTTCATCTTTCATCAATGATTCTCCACAAGGAAGATACTTTTGCCTTTTACCTTGATAAGCTTCCTTTATTGCCTCCTTGGCACGATCCATGGCCCTCGTAAACAAACCAGCGGCTGGTTTTATCACCATCCACCATTCTCAAGATTTTCACAAGAGGTGCACTAAATTGCACTATCTCCTCTGCCCTTTTTCCAAAATGATTTCTCAAACACTTTTCAACAATTTCTTTGCCTGCGGCCTTCTTGCTCCATTGAGATGCATTCCACTCATCACAGAGAACATCTTCCTCAGGTTGGCTTTTTTTTGGTCAATCATGGATTGCAACGTAAGAAAATTCTTTGCAAAACGTGTGATAGCTTACCTGACAATCTCTCTTCCATCGGTGTTTTTTCTCATAAGGTTCAAAACCATGAGTGGTTGTAGATGTACCTTGTTATGCTGCTTGTTCCTTGTTTTTTTCTTGTTCAATTTTCCCAATATCGCTGAGGTTAAACAATGGGTACGCACATGAGTCCACCAAATGGTCGTCTTCTCCTCCTACGCATCTTTCGGTGCAACATAATTTGCGGCATTATGTGTGATAACATGTACAACATTTGCACCCCCACCTCCTCAACTACTTCATCCAAAAGACGAAATATTAAATTTGCATCTTTCACTTGTTCAGATGCATCCCGCGGTTAGGAACATAGTTCCTTTAGGGCCAACAATAAGGAAGTTAAGAATGGTGCGGGATCGCTGATCGGTCCATCCATCAGACATGATTGTGCACCATGTTTTTAGACCATGACTCCTTGAACTCTGTGAATTATTCCTTTACTCTTTCAACTTCATTTTTCGCGGATTCCCCTAATATCTTCACCAACCAAGTCCCTTGAAGCCGTCCACATGAAGCTTCCCCAGAGCATCGACATAGGTTGGTAATAACGGAACTGCGGCAGTGAAAGGTATGTCGCATCATACCACCACCTAACAATGCATTCTAAAGCAGCCTCATTTTCTATCTTCTTCCATTTGGCATCAATGGTGGGTTGAGAACCGGGGATAGTGCGGGTAAAAAATGAGTCAAGGTTACCACTAGGCCTTTTGGATCTTGATGCACGAGCACCACTTCCACCAACATGTTCTACTTCTCTAGGATTGGTATTAGGATCATACCCATGGATTGGGAAGCGGAGGATTCCTCAAAACTAGGCATTCTATCTTGAGGATCACTATCAAATCTAGTTCTAGTTCCACCACTACTTCTCCCCACCTCTTTTTGAACCTTTTTATTCTTGGCTTTATTTGCTTGATAGCCTTCAAGAAGGCCATCATCTCAGCTTTTAGTTCGTCAGAAACTTTTTTGCATGGTTTACATTCCCCCTTGCATGAGCTAGATGTTGTTTGATCCTATGAATACTCCCCCACCAACCCCTTTTTTAATGACAAGTATTGCCCCATCAATCAGTGGCAATGAAGCCATCGCTGGATCTTCTTTTCTTTAGAACCGTAATGAGTAAATAAAAATCTACAAATAAAAACTTCTAAATTTTAATTGCTAGAGGCTAGAGCTTAGGGAAAAAGTTGAAAACAACAAAATTTTTTTTTTTTTTTTTTTTTTTTTTTTAAGGGGAGTAAGTGCATATTTTACATACCTTGAAAACAAGCTCAAAATCTGCCCAAGAAATAAGCTCCAAAGCTGTACAAGAAATATGCTCCAAAACAACTCCAAATAAGCTCCAAATATGCTCCCAAATTCGACAAAATAACTCTCCAAATAAACCTCGAGAAACCGTAACTCTTCAAATGAGCCACCAATCACCTCTCCAAAGCGAAGCTAACAACCTCTCCAACTCAGCCCTACAATCAGCTCTCTAAAACTCAAGAAAAACTCTTAACTCAAAAACTCAAGAGAACCCAAATGGATAGTGTGAGTGAAAGAGGTGGGGGTTGGCTTTATAGGTTATTAGGGGCTCTAGAAAATTCTAGAAACTGCAAGAAAGCGTACAACCTAATATTTTAAAAAATCAAAAATATCTTAAATTTGCGTCATGGTCTCCTTAGCGGTTTTGACGGTTCGTCTGAACCGGCAGTTCAGGAAAAAAGCAGTTCGTCTGGAACAGGTCAACATTACGTGGTAGGTTTGAACGGTTTTGGTGCAGCTTAGGTCCGAATGCGGCGGTTTTGCGGTTCGGTCGATTACGGCAACAGCGGTATGAACCACGTAATGCCCGGACCATATGCAGTGGGTACAATAAACCAAACATGGAGTACGGACTAAGCAAAGTAATTCAAGCCACCGTGCCGACAAACTTTGTGGATAGGTACAGACTAAGCAAGTAATTCAAGCCACACGTATGACAAACCTGTATGGATAGGTCTGTATGATCAAGTGACATCAGTAGCTTGACCTAGTGATGTCAGCAGCTTTGCAGGTTCAAAAATTTGCTAATTTGGTTGCTGAATGTTTTTTGAATTGTTCAGGATAGTTTGTCCTCGGTTTTGGTGAAATTTTCTGATTGGGAGAAGGCTAATTTTTTCCTTCAGAAATTTCTAAAATTGACATTTACATAATTGAAAATTTGTGTCTCACATGTGCGGATGATTTATCTTAGATTTTTTATCTTTCCGCTATTGTAAAGTTTTTGTCATAATTTTATTGTAAAGTTGTTCAGTGATAATAGTTAGGGTTTACTGTTAGATCACTAGGAAGCAATTTTCACATCTAAAATTAGTCACATATAGTAGCATGTGAAAATTGGCATGGTATCAGAGCTGACGTTTTGAAGGAAAGAGAGGGAGTCGTCCTTGATACACAGTGGTGCAGATTCTTTTGTTCTAGGCAGGTCACCATGGAGACTTGACTGGTAGATAGTGGAGCTTCTCGTCATATGACAGGGTCACTAAAATCACTCACCAGATTGATAGAGGAGAACTCACGATTACAAGTGGAACTTGGAGAAAATGCCAAGTATGCAATCAAATGGGTCTGAATAACTTCATTTCAACTAAAGCCCAAAAATCCTCTCAAGATGAGTGAAGTGTTGTATGTGTCTAGACTGAACAAGAATCTACTCTCTATCTCTGCCATGGAGGAAAAAGGATATGTACTAGCATTTTTTGATGGACAGGTTCTTGCTTGGCCAAGGGGATTGAGTCTTGACTCAGCACAATTCGTTGGGACTTCTGATAGCAGTCTCTACAAGCTAACAGGTCATCCATCTCAGGCTTTGGTGCATGACAGTGATAACCTATGTGATCTTTGGCATAGGATATTAGGACACTTGCATCACCATGCCCTACCAGTGTTGAGGAAGATGGTTATAGGTATCCTAGAGTTTGGAACTAAACACCAAGGAATATGTAGAGGTTTTGCACTTGGAAAGAATGCCAAGGCTGCTTTTCCAAGCAGTGATAGTAGGTCCAAAAAAATCATGGACCTAGTGCATTCAGATGTGTGTGGACCAATGTCAATTCCATCAGTTCCATCTGCGAGTGGTTGCTAGTAATATGTGACCTTTATTTATGATTATTCTAGGAGGCATGTATCTTGTTCATGAAGACTAAGGATGAAGTCTTCATTCAATTCAGGGAGTTCAGAGCCTTTTTGGAGAATCAAACAAGGAATAAGATCAAAGTTTTGAGGTCAGATAATGGGGGTGAGTATACCTCCAACGTGTTCAAGAATTTTTGTAAGGAAGTAGGGATTAAGAGGGAGTTGATAGTGCCTTTAAACCCACAATAGAATGGGGTTGCAGAGGAAGAACCGAACAATAATTGAGGCGGCCAGGGCAATGTTAAATGAAAAGGATCTACCCATGATGCTCTCGGAAGAAACATGCAACACTGTAGTTTACGTTCAAAATACGATTCCTCATAAGATATTGGAGGAAAAGACTCCTAAGGAGGCATTCACAAGAGTGAGACTGGAGATAGGGCACTTGAGTATCTTTGGTTGTCCTCTCTATATCCATGTCCCTAAGGAGAAGAGGATGAAGTTAGAGCTTTCTGGGAAGAAGGGCATGTTTTTGGCATACATTGAGACATCGAAGGCCTATCGCATTTACATTTCAATAAAGTAATATGTCGAGGTCAGTTGGGATGTCAAATTTGAGGAGGACATAACCTTCAGGGGGTCTCATGATACCACAGCAGGTGGTGAGGAGCAGGAGGCTCCAAATATTGAGGCAAGCACAGGACCAGCCAGTACTGAGGAGCAACCCATAGAGAATAAGGAGGAGTCAAAAGATCTTGTGGATCCAGGGGATCCTCCCAATGATGAGGACATGAGACCTATATGGCTCCAGGATACTTTAATGGATCCAGAGGAGAAAACATCTCCTAGAGGCACCTTCAGGGAGAGTAGGCCTCCACAAAGATTCTCCAATTATGTGGCTCTCATGAGAAACATCATTAATTCTGAGCCCTCCAGTTTTAAGGAAGCAGCAGGCCAGTAGGTATGTAAAGATGACATGATGGAGAAATATCAATACATCATGAAGAATGACGTATGGGATATAGTTCCAAGACCGAAAGGGAAGTCGATAGTAACTTCCAAATGAATCTACAAGATCAAGCATACCGTAGATGCCACTGTTGAGAAGTATAAGGAAAGGTTCATAGAAAGAGGCTTCTCCCATAAAGAGGGAGTAGACTACAAGGAGACTTTTTTTCTAGTGGCCAAGTACACTTCTATGCGGACAGTCATTGCTCTCACTTCAGTCATGAAGTGGAAGATTCATCATATGGATGTGAAGACAACATTTCTCAATGGTGTAATTGAGGAGGAGGTATGCATAGAGAAACCTCAAGGCTTTGAGGTTCATGAGAGGAAAACTCATGTGTGAAAGTTGAAGAAGGCATTGTATGGACTCAATCAAGAACCTAGGGCATGGTACTCGAGGATTGATGGGTACCTACAGAGCTTGGGCTTCACCAAGAGTGACGCGGATCCCAACCTATATCTTCTACAAGTCAATAAGGATCCTCCCATATTGGTGTTGTATGTTGATGATTTATTTCTCACGGGAGATGAGAAGCTCACTACCATGTGCAAAAGGGAATTTTCCTCAGAATTCAAGATGAAGGATATTGGATTGATGCATTATTTCTTGGGATTAGAGATGTGGCAGCAGTCGAGCAATATCTTCCTTGGATAGGGGAAGTATGCAGTTGAGATACTGAATAGATTTGGGATGATGGACTATAAGTCCATGAATACACCTATGACCACCAACCTAAATATGTTGTGGGCCTTAGATTCAGACTTGGTAGATCCCATGATGTACAAGAATTTGATCGGTTCATTGATGTATCTGGTCAATACCAGACCAGATATTTGTTTTGTTGTCAACATCTTGAGTCAGTTCATGGTAGAACCAAGGCAAGTGCATTGGGTTGCATCAAAACATGTGCTCGGTTACCTTCAAGGTACGGTTGGATTTGGTCTGAGATATGTCAAAGATGATGGAGTGAGGCTACATAGGTATTCAGACTCAAATTGTATAGGTAGTGTAGTTGACAAGAAGAGCACTTATGGTGGTTGTTTCATCCTGGGATCAGCAGTGGTTTCTAGGTATAGCAGGAAACAAACTTTTGTTGCACTCAGCTCAGCAGAGGTTGAGTATATGGCATCCAACTTAGTGATTTGTGAGCCTATTTGGATTTGCAAGCTTCTTGCAGGACTATTTGGTCAGGAGTTGGAGCCCATCGTGATTCACTGCGACAATTAGAGTTGTATCAAGCTCTCAGAGAACCTAGTGTTTCATGACAAGTCAAAACACATTGAGATCCAATATCACTTCATCAAAGACAGAGTACAGAAGGGGGCATTGAAGCTCCAACACATTTCCACAGATGAGCAGATTGTAGATATTCTCACCAAACCCCTAGTGAAAAGGAAGTTTGTCTACTTCAGAGACAAACTAGGAGTGGTGGAGAATTACCTCCCTCGCTAAGAGGGAGTGTTGATTTTTGTAGCTTCGGGAGGCATTCCCACAAGAGGCCAAGGTTCCAAGCATGTGAAAATTTTTGTTGCCACCATTCTAGCCTTTCGTTTCAGTGAAATCGGCCTAGAAATGAGGCGAGGACCTCATGAGAAAGTTGATGGGTTTTGTGGGCTTGTGAAGGGGTTTCACACCCACAAAGAGGATTAAAATATTCTAATTAATTCTTGAGTTTAGGAAGGGCTCCTAAACTTACTCATTGGACCCCTATAAAAGGAGAGGAGGAGATTGTAATATCTCATTGTGACATTATGGAGTTAGCATAAGTAAGTACTTGTGCTAAGAGGATGGAGATTTCAGTAAGAGAATTTATGCACCTAAGCAATCTAGCCTAGGGTTTTCTAATTTTATTTTTTTGTTCTTGGCATGAAGAAAAGGCACATGTGTGAGGCAGCACACTCCTTACTCATTTCCTTCAATAAAAAAAAGTCAAGTTTGTATTTAAAAGAGCAAAATTGATCTCTCAAATGTAAATCTTAAATATTTCCAACCCTTGAAACCAAAGTGGACAGTGGAATATACTACAGAACTTTGGTCATACTTTAAGTCTTCAAAAGTTTGGTACTTCTTAGATTTGATTGTATTGACTAGTCTAATTGATATTTCTTTTCTATTTCATCTTTCAGTACATCCTGCTACAAGTCAAATTGAGCCAAAATATCTCCACCACTATTTTTAATACAGAAAGGTATGAGAGCCATCAAATGTATGAAACTAGTATGACAAGAACAGCCAAGAGATGATCCTCCAAAGGTCACTCATGAGAAGCCCGTAGAAATCCTGCATGAATGAACTATGAGACGTCTTAAACATTGTAACTGAATAACAGAGTAATTAAAGAAGATGTGTTTCCCTGCGTGAAGTTTTCAATGAAAGCTATATCCCAATAGCTTGATCTCTACCATATGAAATATAAATGAAATCTCAAGTGTTACTACTTGACTGAACTCCTTATCGACTCCCGATAATAAGGATACAAAGTTTATAATTGTCCAAACTAGTTCCCTTTTTTATTATAACCCAAATAGATCAAAAGTGTGGTTGTGGGAGCAGGTGTGGAAACAAATCAGATGTATAAGCAACAATCTTTGTATATTTCAGGAATCAAGGAACATCAAAATTAAGGTTTTTCACAATGAATAGGCTTTAAAACATTGATATTTCTATATTTTTCTTTCTCTAAGTGTAACCTGCATATAAAACACATAATTATTTGTGAAACTCAGTAAAGCTCAATTTTCATTATGAATTCAGTTTTAATAGAAATGCAAAAATCATCTACAATTTTCTCTCATGATAAAACTTTTTAGCTTGGGAGTGTTGTATAGTATGGAGTGAATTTTGTGTCAATGTCGGCAGTTTTTGGATTATTCAGGCATATTTTAAAGTCAATTCGGATCAAAAGTCACATAGTTTACTTTTCAAAATCATAGTTTATGATTAAATTGTATGAGTTAGGTCTCTAAAACCACATTTGATAATTTGTATTGCATAGTTAAGATCAAAATTCTTCAATATTGACATTTTATTTACCTTCGCTGCAACTACCTGCTCCATAACTAAATGTTGGATCTTTTGTTTTTCCAACAGATCCTTACGACAAAAAAAATTGAGAGATAATGGCATGGACTTCAATGTCTTAGAGACCATTGCAATTCACCAGGATATAGTGCAAATTCATCCATGGAATGCCACTGATTTCTTTAAGGAGCTTCATCCCAACACACCATACTTGCATCAGTTGCTTTGCAGTTGGGGATCTATTTTGAGCTTGGCCTATCAAAATAATAAACTAGTTTTGTCATTGCCAGATTGTCATTGTCAAAATAACTTTCATTTGCTAATATAAATATTGTCAGATTTGTCTCTTTGATTGGCCTTTGCTGGAAAATATGTGTAGCAATGCATGAGCTCCTAAAGTTGAAATTTGAAATAGAGGGAAAATGTGTGAGTGCAATCACTGTTGCAATGCTTAGCTTATTAATCACTAAATGGTGAATTGCAATCATTGCATTTTTAAACTATAAAATTTCACTTGGTAAAAATGTGAAAAATACAATTTTAAACTTATTTGTTGTCGAATTTTATGTTCTGGCCATCATCAACATTGCATTTTATTACTTCTCGAAATAAAAATCACAAATTAGTGATATTACATTTGTCTGTATACATGGAAGTAATTTTGAAATCTGTTAATTTCCTTGGGCAAACGTTGAATTGCATTTAGAAGTGCAATCTCTTAAATGGAAGTTTTGCGATGATGAAAATCCACCTAGAAATGTAAATACAAGGATCAGAGGTCATTGGATTGCAAGCAAACATAATCATTGGATAATTTTATGTGTTTATAGATTGGTTAAATCATTGTAAGATATATGCCACGTCATGCTTATAGGGTGATTAGAAAGCAGTTGTTTAAACGTTCTATTTTTTGGCAGTTTTCCTGCAACTATTTTTTGTTTGATTTTACCGGAAATCCGGTAAGGAATTGTTGGATCTGCAGATTTGAGTGGCTGAGTTTGTATAATCCAAGTGTCTAAAGAGTTTTTCAGCAAGATGAATACATTTATGCATTCAGAAATGCAATTTAAATAACAGAAAATAGAGATTTTGTCCAAATTTACATCGCCAGATTCTAGCAAAAAAACCCAAAAGGTAAAACCTTTAGCCAATACCTATTACAAAGGGAAATACCGGCTCAACTTTTTCCAGGACACCCATTCCTACGTTAGAACTTGTGAATCTCGTCAAAAGTTCTCTACATAGGGTCATATTTCATTTTGATTAGCCATTCATCTTAAGCATGGGAGAACACAATCTTATACCCAATGTCACCAAAACAAATCTACCTTTCATCCTTGTATATTTAAAGTTGCATGTTTCAAGTTACATTTTTCCAATTCGACTTGATCTCTAAGTTACATGTATCAAGTTACATCCTTGTATACTTAACCACTATAGGCCAGTGGAAGAAATTATATGATCCTTGTATACGCTAATGTATATAAATCATATGATCCTACTTGTACAGAATATATGGCGACCCTGCTACAGATATTGCCTCAGAAACCTCAGGGTAGATGAATAATGAAAGAGATCCAAATCTTTCCATTTGCAGCACCATATTCTTTGGCTTGATTTTCATTTGACATTTGGGTAAAAATTTGGGATCAATAACTGAAATGTTACATGTTTCACGTCCATTATATGCAGCCCCATCCCAAATAACCGGAGAAAAACAGTTTTTACGTTTGTTTGCAATGATATGTTACCAGAAACATAGTGGGAAACATAAATGGAATGGGAAACAGGGCTAGAATGTTTCCAGAGATAAGAACCTGAACCCACCCCCTTTCCTATTTATATCGTGCTTATAAGATTGATTCATGATGTATTAATGTAGTGTTAAGACAAGAGTGGGGAAGAAAATGGGAATGGGAACAGAACAAGAAATGGGAAAGGAATGGATTGGAAAATGGGTCTCCCAGTCAAGATTATGGTAACACGGGATTCTAGTAACATAGCTACAATTGTCCATGTTACCTCCCATGCCAAGGGGTAACTACAGAAGATCATGTCTCGTGGCCCACAATGAAGAGAGTGATCTCAACGTACATAATAATCAACAAGTCCACTCATGGCATCCCAGCAGCCCCTCTCAGATGCCTCTTTCAATTTTTATTAGCAAAGCTCATCACAGCATAGTCTTTGGGAGATGGTAATCTAGCATCATCATGAGGTACATTAGTCCTTTCATATAGAGTATTATTGGTTGAAGTTGGATAATGAAACATAAGCTCAAGAAGTTATGTTTGTTTTCTTGTTTCACCTTGGTGGCCATCATTTGTACTCTAGTCCCATGTTGTCACCCCCAAGGAAAAGAGGTATTACCGGGGGGCTCTCACAAGGGTAACGCTCCATTTCCCCACTATACTTAACACTTACCTGTTAATTTTTTTCTCAAGCATGAGGTTTATTTCCTTTTTTGTTTAGCATTTACTTGAACCATACACAATGACTGCAGTAACAATAACTAGCTACAGTAAACCAAGATCACAAGAAGAATAACCATGCACAAGAACACAAGAAATATCCTGGGAAAACCTTCTACACAAGAGAAGAAAAACAACAATCATTTGTTATATTCTCAAGAGAAGATCCCCCATCCACCACAAAACCTAGCACACAAAAGGGTGTTGTAGTTCTCATAATTTCAAACCTCAACTTCTGAAATCATGAGATGACACAATGATAAGTGTGTAATCCTCAATGGGGATTCACCTTTATTTATACAAAACTTATCACATCAAATGATGTGGCTATTGGCACAATAGGGTCGACCTGTACAACTTAATAATATAATAAATGTAATTAATAATTACAATATTAATTATCTTTACTTGGTGGGGCTGACATGTACCCTTTACAACATAATTATGGTTACAGGTAAATCTTACTCTTAGACAATATAGCAAGGATCTCACACGTCCACTATTGCTCAGCCACTAGGGACACGTCCACTTTTGCTCAACCACAGGGACGTCATACTCAACAGATCTCTATCTCAATTGAATCCACGAGAAAATCATCTAGAGTACCACATTGTCTCAACTCTCACACAGAGGAGAACGATACACCCATCACATGGGCACACCCAACCACTGTGGGACGACTCAACTCTCCAGAGGAGAACGATGCCCCAACCACTTGGGGGACGACTCAACTCTCACACAGAGGAGAACGATGCCCCATCACGTGGGTATGCCCAACACTGGGCTCCCTCTCAGGTCGACTCAACTCAGTCGCAGAGGAGAACGTATCCTGGAGGATGTCTCACAAAGCTGCAATCATCAACACTCCTCTCAACTAGGGAGGCATTCTCCACCAAGCCAAATCTCTCACGGAAGTACTCGAACTTCGTTTTGGCAAGCGGTTTGGTGAAGATATCTACAATCTGCTCATGTGTAGGAAGGTATTGCACGTGTATTGCTTTCCTCTGCACCATGTCTCTGACATAATGATATTTTATCTCAATGTGTTTCGATTTATCGTGAAACACAGGATTCTTGGAGAGCTTCACACAGCTCTGGTTATCACGAAGCCACACTGCTTCATGGACTGCCACACTCAATGCTATATACTTTGCTTCTGCAATACTCAAAGCCACAAAGCTTTGTTTCCTGTTGCACCAGGAAACCATGGCAGACCCTAATATAAAACAACAACCAGATGTACTCTTTCGGTCCACTATGCTCCCTGCCCAATCTGCTTCAACATATCCCTGCAATCTCATGTCTACACTGAAGGCATATCTCAGGTTGTATCCAATTGTGCCTCGTAGATATCTCAATACATGCTTTGTTGCTATCCAGTTAGTCTATCTCGTTCATCTATCATGAATCCCTTTGGTTGCTCGATGTAAACTTTTTCCTCAATCTCACCATTGAGAAAGGTTGTCTTTACATCCATCTGATGTAGTTTCCAACCCATATATGTAGCTAGTGAAATGATAGTATGGATGGAAGTGTATCGGGTTATTGGAGCAAATGTCTCCTCATAATCAATTCTCTCTACTTGTGAAAATCCTCTGGCTACAAATCTCGCTTTGTACTTCTCGACACTTCCATCGGCTGCATGCTTGATCTTATAGATCCACTTGGAAGTCACTACGGACTTCCCTTCTGGTCTTGGAACAATATCTCACACATCATTCTTCATGATGGACTGATACTCTTCTATCATGGCATCTTTCCATACCTGCTAACTTGTTGCTTCTCCATGACAAGAAGGCTCAGTATCAATAATGTGGCTCAAGGTTGAAACATAGCTCGAAAATCTCTTTGGTTTCTTGCTCTCTTGAAATGTGTCTCGAGGAGCTACATGCCCCTCTGCCTCTTGCAGAGTTTGTCGAGCCCAGACATTATTTTTATGTCCTACTGCAATGTCTCTAGGAATATCAACTGGAGCAACTGGATCAATTGGATCAATGGTTGTCTTCGTCTAAACTGTTGAAGGGGGAGAAGTTATTATTTCTTCCTTCTTCTCAAATAGTTTGACTCCCTTTGAGTCAAGTGACTCCCTCTGAATTATGAAGGATAGATGATACGGATTTTATGAGCAGAACAAAATGAATACAGATTTTTAAAAGATGATTAACACAAAATAACAGAGATACAATAAAACTGGTTTTCTATTCAATAAGGAAATAAGTTGAAACTGTAACATGCAGCGGAAAACAAGCTTGTTGGAATGGTGGCGGCTTATCTCTAAGAAGAGATGTGGCAGTTGCGCTCATTTGCAAGAAGATGGTTACAATGAGGCTATGAAGGCATTTTACAATAAACATGGATGTCAAAAACCCTAGACATCCAAAAACCTAACCCTAGAAGATGAAGCGACAAAAGTCATGTGGGCCTCGTTTGGGAAAGTTACTACATCAACTTCCCGAGGTCTTAACTTTTGCATGCGATCTTCATTTTAGGGGCACGATATCCTGTTGTAAAGGTTTAACCGAGAAGAACAATTTTCGATTGGCCCAGGTCAGTGCCTTTAGCAGTCACCTGGGTCCCAAACCCCCAAAAAACGTTGTTTAGGGCCTCAAAACGACCCCGGAAGTTTGGAACCCGAAAAACTGCCAAAGTGGAAAATTGTTTTCCGAGCCAGTGGAATAGGTGGGTGACCACCGATATCCACCTAGATCAATCCTCCCTCCTTAGGAAGCAATGGTCTCCATTGTGTTGATTTCCCCCATCAGATGAGGAAATTTCTGTTGAATTTGGCCCCGGGTGAGCCACTTGCCTTGGTGCGGGAGCTTCCCTACTTTGATGACTCGATAAAGATGAATCATTTGTTGTCGAGTCCCCTTGATCTGTGTGTCCACAATCTGATCATTGGATTCCTATTGCATGCAGTCAAGGTTGAGCTCTGTTGGTGTCAACTACTCTGTTATCTCTGAGGTGTCCAATAATAGTGGGAAATATGGTCGAAGGAGAGCCACATTGAAGACTGGATGCAGACCAAGGAAGGGGGGAATGTTGAGCTCAAAATCATTGTCACCCATAGCCTTGGTGATGGTGTACAACCCATAAAGAAGTGGACGAAGCTTCGATGGGGCCCTGTAAAGCATTCTTTCTGCAAATGCAACCAAACTTTGTCACTCACCTGAAACTTATGTGGCACCCGATGTTGATCGTGGCGTTGCTTGTACTTGGCATTAGACTTCTGTAGAATGTACTGAACATGTTGGCGGATGTGTTGGATCCTCTTAATGAACCGGGTGGCTTTGTCAGCTTCTGGTGGAGCAAGGGATGAGTCGGTCGAGGTGGTCGCCAGGGGTAGTGCAACATCCATGGGGCCCAATGGTTGGAATCCCAACCCCACCTGAAAGGGGTTGTGGCCAATTGAGCTATGCAGCGCTCGGTTGTAGCTATGTTGTACATGGGGAAGAATCTCATCCCATGTGTGGGGGTGTCTTGAATTGTACATACGCAGGATATGTACGACCATCTAATTGACGACCTCAGTTTGGCCATCTGTCTGAGGGTGGAAGGCAATGGATTTGGTGAGCTTGGTATCCAGCAGCGACCAGAGGCTTGACCAGAATGAGCTGAGGAACCGACTGTCACGGTCTGAGATAATGGTTTGTGGGATCCAAAAATGTACCCATACTCGTTCAAAGAAGATATTGGCAGTGGCTTATGTTGTGATGTTCTTCTTGCAGGCGGCTAGAATCACCATCTTGGAAAAGCGATCAACAACCACAAAACACAGTCATTTCCCCTCTTGGTGGACGGGAGGCTCGACATGTAGTCCATTGAGATGGATTCCCACGGCCTGTTAGGAGTAAGAAGAGGGGTGTACATGCCCTGTTTCTTAGTGGTCGATTTGGAAATAGCACAGGCGGTCCAAAACCTGATATATTTGTCGACATCCTATCGAAGTTTCATCCTGTAGAAATGTTTCTACAGCACTGCCACTATCTTTTTGACGCCAAAGTGTCTTTCCACCCAACTGCAGTGAGATTACCAAATCAGCTTCGCGTGCTCGCTTGATGGAACGCAAAGATGGCTCATACGGCACAGCAATCCGTCCTGAAGATGGAAATTAGCGACCACTGAGTTGGCACCCAACACCTGGTAGGTGGTGGAGAAGTCAAGGTCTGTCTCGTAGAGGTGGGGCCATCCGAAGGTCTCATGGCTACAAGAGCCTAGCACCATGGTGATTTCCGTGACTGGAGGTTGGCTGAGGCAGTCAACAACTCGGTTGGTACTTCCTATTTTATACTTGATGTTGAGGTGAAACTGATGTAAGTATGTTGGCCACTTCTGATGGCGATCATTCTGCAATTTTCCTTGGGTCTGCATGAACTGTAGTGGCTTGTGATCAGTGTGGATGATTGTCTCCTTCCCAAAAATGTAATTTCTCCACTGGCAGCAGGCTTGCACAATGGAGTACATTTCTTTTTCATAAGTAGGGTACTTACAGACAACATCTGATAGTGTCTCACTATGATATGCCACGGGGTGGTCGTGTTGAGTGAGAAATGTGCCCACAGCATAGTCTAAAGCATCTGTCTCGATCTCAAGGGATGTTGCAGGTCTGGTAATGAAAGTATCGGGGATGAGCACAAACTCTTCTTCAAGTCATTGAAGTCTTGTTGTTGGGATAGGCCCCACACAAATTTTGTCTTACCGCCACCTCTGGTTACTTGGCTAAGGGCCCATGCGATATGAGAGAATTCCAGCACAAACCTACGATAGAAATTGGCAAGGCCCAAGAAGCTCTGAAGTTTAGTGAGTGTGGTTTGGGCTAGCCAGTCATGGATGACATGGATCTTGGTTGGATCCACATGCACACCATCTTGATCAATGATGTAGCCTAATTAATGGACCTTGTCCATGTGGAAGGAACATTTTTCCAAGTTGGCATATAGTTTGTGTTGTCGCAGGGTGTGCAGAACCTATTGAATATGTTGCAAGTGTTATGCCCAAGTCTTGTTGTAGATGAGGATGTCATCCAGATACACCACTACAAAAGTATTGGTGAAAGGTCGTAGGATATCGTCCATCATCTTCATAAAAGTTGTTGGAGCATTTGTCAAACCAAAGGGCATGACCATCCATTCAAAAAGACCTTTCACCAGTACTTTTGTAGTGTTGGTGAAAGGTCGTAGGATATCGTCCATCATCCGAATAAAAGTTGTTGGAGCATTTTTCAAACCAAAGGGCATGACCATCCATTCAAAAATACCTTCTTTTGACTTGAAGGCAGTCTTCCATACATCTGTTTGTTCTATTGGGACCTAGTGGTAGCCAGACTTCAGATTAATCTTACTGAAGTATTTAGCCCCCGTGAACTGATCAAGGAGGTCGTCGATTCGGGGAATCGGGTACTGGTTTCAGACTGTGATTTTATTCAGGGCCTGGTAATCAATGCAAAGTCGTCAGGTTCCATCTTTCTTCTGCACTATCATGATTGGGCTTCCACAAGGCGATGAGCTGGGACGGATGTGCCCCTTGTGGACTAGTTCTTGGATTTTCCTCTTGATCTCCTCGTTTTCTAATAGAGAGCGATGATAGACTAGCCCATTGGGTAGCAGTGCACCTGGGGTCACATCGATGCGTTGCTTGACCTGGCAATGCATAGGTACCTGTTGACGGGCGAAAATGATCGTCCGTCAACTGGAAGAGCAAGTCCGGTCTGAGGTTGTCTAAATAACCCAAGTCGTTTGGTGTAACTCGTTCTGATGGGTTTAATGGCTATGTTAGCCAATCTAAGAATCCTACAAGAAACGAATAAAAGAGAAATAACTAACTAATTACTAAACACACTATATATATGTACATATGTTCAAATGTAACTATAGTAGTTGTATTTAAGAAGAAGATATACAA